>JAQHUG010000111.1:4461148-4526314 GCA_028555095.1 Dicrostonyx torquatus
TAAATAGATTGCCTCTCATTTGTTCTTAAACAAATTCATACATGTAAACAATATAGATATATCATGATCATAAAAATACATTTTTATTTGCCACAATCTTTAATTATTTTCAATTAAATAATTTATTATTTATTGTGTGTGTGTGTGTGTGCGTGCGTGCGTGCATTGCATGGGTGCCATGGTGTGCATGTAAAGATAAAAGAATACTTAATGGGAGTCAGTTCTCTTCTTCCACTATCTGGGTACTAGGATCAAAGTTAGGGCAGCAAGCACCTCTCCTTGCTGATCGCTCTCACTGGCCAAAATTATACAGTAATCTCTACAGAATATCATATCACACCTTAAAAAATTGCCATTTTATGCTGGATAGGCACTGTTTTATGGCCAGGGTTAAACTAATCCTATATTTCAAAAGCATGAGAAGCCTAGCATTTCCTCTGCCCAGCTCTAAGGGCTTCTCCTCTGTACCTGCTCACTCTCCTCACATCACCCTGTTAATCATTGAAATGCTAAGCGACTGTCCCTGGATCTCCAGACAGCAGACATGTCCCAAGCCGGCTCAGCAGAGACAGAGACTGCAGATGAAGTAGACAAGGTCTGCCAGGATATTTCAGGAGAACGTGCTTCTCACAGAAAGTGCAGAGTCAGTCATCAAGCTGATTCTACTGGCACCATGGCCCCTGTCCTGAGACCTTCACTGAGCTGACAGAATGGGGACATCCTTCCTCATTCTGTAGACCAGTCAAATGCACTCACAGAGTGCATTCAAGTGAGTGACACTTTGTTGACATTGGTTGGGGATACAGTTTGGGTACTGTCAAATGCAGACTGATTTCCTTGCAAAGCTGTCATCTAATTCAGTAAGCAGGTGTGCACCTTTGCAAGGTCCTATTTGACAGGTGGTTTATTTATATTTTCAAGTACGTGTACACTGTACCGTTTAGTATTACTCAGCATTAGAATGGAGATCCTCCCTGCATTTGTTACGGTGTGGATGGACCGCAAAGATGCTGTACCGAATGATCTCTTCATAGAAAAAAAAATTATGGTATGTGTTCACTTACATGTGGAATCTCAAAACTGTTTTAAAAGCCGAAAATCCTGAACTGAGGAATTCACTGCTGATTCCCAGCATTGAGCTAGGGTGGGAAATGAGAAAAAAAACAGATTAAGAGATAGAAAGTAGATACTTGGAAGATGCCTCAGGGGTTAAGAGTGAGGTCTACTCTTGAGGAGAACCTGAGTTCTCTCCAACAATTTGGTCCACAGTACCTATGTCATGTGACTCACACCCTCCTATAACTTTATCTCCAGGGATTCCAGATGCCCTTCTGGCCTCTGAGGAAGCCTGCCATCAAGGGCGTGTGTGTTTGTGTGTGTGTGTGTGTGTGTGTGTGTGTGTGTGTTCAGATGCATAATTTAAAAATAAATAAATTTTTCAAAAAGAAAACAAGTAGCTGGTTCATAAAATTGAACCTGGCTAAAAATTTAATTTACAGCACGAGGATTACAGTTAATAATATATCGTATTTAGGCTTTTTGCTAAATGAATATATTAGCACTGCTCTTTCCAACAATGGGGAAAACAGGCTACAGAGTAAGAGGCAATATATTATAATTTGTTTCTCTTCAGTAAATGTTTAACTGTGTAGATATGAGCCCCAAAACATCACTATGCATAGTTTAAGTATATCCAACAAAAATTATTTAAAAGTAATTATGTGTAAAAATGTTTTAAAATGTGTACAATTAAAAATAGAATGGTGTGTTCCTTTACAAATTATCAGATGTCCCTTTATAAGCTGTGATCTGGAAATTTACTGTTTCAAATGTTTTAGTGTTTGTGTTTGTGTGTATGTGTGAATGTGTGATAAATCTGTTTGCATGTGTGTGGTGCATATGTGGGTATAATTGTACTTGCACTTGTATGCACATATATGTGGAGGTCAAAGGCACCTAGATCAGTCTCAGCCTTATATATTGAGTTAGCATCTTCCTAATCAGTCTCAGCCTTATATATTGAGTTAGCATCTCTTACTGAACCCAGAATTGACTGACTGGTACACTGCCTAATCAGCTTGTTCCAGGATCCCCTGCTTCCACTGCCTGTGTTTTGGGGGTTATAGTGGGCTGCTATGCCTGTCTGGCATTCACATGTTTGCTGGGTCTTCTCTTCAACCTAGAATTATTGGCCTTTAGTCTATACTGGTACTATCTGTAGACAGTGTTTTTTTTATGAGATTGTAAAATGTTATGCTGACAGTATGAGTGTGAACCCCACTCTGTTATGCCTTGGCTGTGACTCAGTTTCCACTTCAGTGAAGTAAAAATAATAGTGTCCACTTTGTAGTAGATTAAATAATATGTTACATATGAAGCACTGAGTGTGAATCCTAACAGTTTCTAGGACATAATAAAAGATAGCTGTTGGAAGGTGGCTGGTGAGGTGAGTTAGTGGTTAAGAGCCCTTACTGTTCTTCCAGAGGACCAGAGTTCAATTCCTAGCATTCAAATTGTGTGTTTCATAACTGCCCCTAACTCCAGCTCCAGTGGAGTTTAATGCCCTTTCTGTTCTCCATGGGTATTAGACTCATGAACATGGATACAGAGACAGACACATGTATACACCATTGAAAATAAAATGTATCTTTTAAGAACAGTGGTTGTTGGAACCATACAGAGCAAGTACTTGGGAGTTTTCAAAATGTTTTCAATACCCTAGCTCCTCTGTTCTACCTAACTGCAATTGCAGCAGAAGTCAAGCTAAAAAGTGAAGAGATGAAGTGAAGATGGGAGGAATGCAGCCCAGGACACAGCCGTGTCTATCAACAGTGATTGACAAGTGACTGTGTAGCAGTTTATGGTGGAGAATGGAGACAGTCTTGAAAATTGTCTGGGGCCTCTACCTGTTATCCAGAGTTATCTGTGTTACAGCTTTAGTTCAACTTGGAATCCAAGCTTTAAAATGTGTGTGCACACATGCACGCACCCTCATAGGTGCAGTGCCCTTGGAGGCTTTATATGCTGTAAGATCATTCTGGATCTAGAGTTACCGGCAATTGTGAGCTGCCCAATAGGTGCTGGGTACTGAACTCTGGTCCTTTGCAAGTATTCCTAACCACTGAGCCATTCTCAGGTCCTCAAATCGGGCTTCTTTTTATTGGGTTAAGTACATATTTAAGAATCTAATGCCTCGGGGGTTGGAGAGATTGCTCAGAGGTTAAGAACACTGACTGCTCTTCCAGAGGTCCTGAGTTCAATTCCCAACAACCACATGGTGGCTCACAACCATCTGTAATGAGATCTGGTGCCCTCTTCTGGAGAATAGGTGTATATGCAGACAGACCACTGTATACGCAATAAATAAAAGTCTTTTTTTTAAAAAAAAAAAAAAGCCTCATTCAAAAAAAGAAAAGAATCTAATGTCTCATGCACACATACATGTGCAGAATGAGTCAGTCTCTGCCTCTATATCTGTATAAATGGCTTTGATTAAGGAGTACACATGATAGATGTAAAGTCTTCGAGTTTGTCGTCACAGTGTTCCAATGGAAGGTCCATATCTAAGCAGCCACGTGACTTGGGTCAGGTAACCTAACTTTTCTGATTAATTTTCTGTCTTATTTTTAATTATGTGTGTTTGTGTGGGAGGGTATGTGTATATGTGAGTTCAGTGCTCATGGATAGCAGATGGGCATGTCAGATCCCCTGGAGCTGCAGTTATAATTGGTTATGAGCTGCCTTACATGGGTGCTGGGACCCAAATTCCTGTCCTCTGAAAAAACAGCAAACATTCTACTGAAGCATCTCTTCAGTGTCTTCATCTTCATTTTAACGTGGACTTGAGTTATCCATAAACCTTAAGTTTGTTATAAAGACTGCTATTCGCACATATAGAGAGTCTGCTGCCTGGTAGTTACTCTCTCAGTCTTGCCTTTGTTGAGATTATTTATATCAATAGTCAGTACAGATATGAATTTTTAAAATTCACTGAGTATTTCAGTTGTGATCACCAGTAGGTTTTAACAAATGATTTAATTTTTTATTTGTTTTTGACACAGGGTCTCGTATAGTTCCTTGTGGAATAGGTAGCACTCACTTTGTAGCTGAGCATGACTCTGAATTCCTGGTCTTCTTGTCTCCACCTCCCGAGTGCAGGATTACAGGCATGTACCACTGTGCCTGATTTATGTGTTGCTCGGATTAGAACCCAGGGCTTCATGCATGTTAGGCAAGTCCTCTACTAACTGAACACCTCACCTGATCTTTGATTTCCTTTTCCCTTTTTCTTCTTTCAGCATGTATGGCGTGTCTGTATTTCAATGTCATATTGTGCAAGCACTCATGTGTAAGCATGAATGTCTAAACCCAAAGATGAGCACGAGTGTCTAGATCCAAAGTTGTCATCACGTGATTCAAAGAAAAATGTCACCCATATGTTCATAGGGAATGGCACTACTAGGAGGTGTTGCCTTATTGGAGTAGGCATAGCTTTGTTGGAGGAAGTGCATAATTAGGGGTAGGCTTTGAGATCTCAGATGTTCAAATTACAGCCAGTGAGACAGTCAATTTCTGATGCCTGCTGATCCAGATTTGTAGAACTCTCAGCTTGGTCTCCAGCACCATGTCTGCCTGTATGCTACCATGTTTCTTGCGAGGATGATAATGGACTAAACCTCAGAACTATAAGCCAGCTCCAATTAAATATTTTATAAGAGTTGCCACAGTCATGTCTCTTCATAACAATAAAGCCAGTACTAAGACAGATCACTTCCTTGGATCATTCTCCACAATGTATTTTTAAAGTAGGTTCTCTCCCTGAACCCAGCCCTCAGTAGTTCATGTAGTATGGCTAGCCATCTTGCTCCAAGAATCTCATAGGATTCTTCATCCTTCTCCATCTCTTTCATGAGCCTCCATGCCCACCCAGCTTTTATGTCTGTTGATGACACGTAAAGTCTGGTTTTCTTGCTTATATGGTAAGTGATTTGCCTGCTGTATTATTTCCCCAGCTCTGATTGATTTTTTTAATAATAAGTTAGAGATGTCTCCTACGTGTATCCTGCAGTTTAAAATCTTCAAGTCAATTCTTTGTGTATTTCATGTGAGGGTAATGCCAGGGAGAACTGATTGTTTAAGGTATTGATTTTCCCTAATTCAGTGTGATAATTCACTTACTCTTTATTCGGTGCTTGCCAAATGCCAAATCCATTCTTGTTGGACACAGAGAAGCAACCTTCCTCTCTTCTCTTGGAGAGCTTACAATAGGATACATCTAGATTCTTTTGGGTGATAAGGGAGAGGTTGCAGGAAATCAAACATCTGGACATTTTCAGAAAACGTTGAGATTGAAATGCCATGAGCAGTTTTGAGGACTTAGGAGAGAAGGTTGAAAAGACAGAACAGCAAAGATTCCTCAGACAGTGAGCAATAAATGATCATTATACACACATGAAACCCTACATATAACATTGGAAGAGAACTCATGTGTAGAGTGTGGTCAGACTGTGGCCTGGATCTATTACTGTGACAGATAAGCCATGGCTTTGGGGAGGGAGATGCTCGGGCAGCTCTTCAGATGGAAGCGGGAACCTCTATACCCTTTGCTCACTGTGGCTGGTATAATAAGTCAAGAGGGTTGAAACAAAGTTGGACTTGTAGAGCTAATGTAAGATATATCAAGGTAGGTTGTGTGTATAAACACAGGTAAGTTTGTTTGTGTTTGTGGGTGCATATATGTGTGACTATGCTTACACATATGTGCACATGGAGGTCAGAGGACAACTTTGGCTGTTAGGGTTCCTAAAGGAACAGAACGGATAGAATGAATACACACACAGAGAGAGAGAGAGAGAGAGAGAGAGAGGTGGGGTGGTGGTGGGATTTATTAGAATGACTTACAGGCTCTGGTATGACTGCCTTCCAAAGAAAGGCTAAGAATCTGGTAGTTGTTCATTCTGTGAGACTAGAAGTTACAACGTGGTACTAGAGTCCCAGAGGATTCCCAAAGAGCTGCTGATCTTCATTCTGCATTTGAATCCTGAAGAAATCATTGTAATAGGAGCAAAGGAATGCCTCTGAAACAGGATGGGTGAACTTGCCAGCACAAGAAAGGCCAAGGAGGCAAGGAGCAGATGCTTCCTTCTTCCAGGTCTGTTTATGTTTATGTGGGCTGCCAACAGAAGGTGTGGCCCAGATTTACCATGGGTCTTCCCACCTCAAATGATCCAATCAAGAAAATCCTTGACAGGTGTGCCTAACTTCTCAGTTTTTTTGATGACCAATATTAGGAATTATTGGTTTCATTCCTCAGGAAACTAGGTGTCATTTCTCAGAAGCTACTTACTGTTTTTTTGTTTTTGTTTTTTTCTGAATAGGGCCTCTTGGTGGAAACTGTGGCTTCCGAATTAGCCAACACAGATGGGCCAGCAAATCTAGGGATCCTCTTGTTTTCCTTTCCCCAGTTTTCAGATGACAAGCGATCACCACCATGCCTAGCTTCCTGTGGGTTCTCGAGATTGAATTTAGGTCCTTATGCTTGTGAGGCAAGCACTGTACCAGCCCTAAAATGGTGATTTTTTTTCTTTTTTTTTTTTAAAAAAACAACACACTGCAGATGTGCTTTTTTCACCTCAAATACAATATACTGTGTTCAGAAAAACTGTGCAATCATTTAAAATAGAAAGGGCCTAAGATTTAACTGGCCATTGAAGACAGCTTTGTTCAGCAATCTGTGTTTAAATTTCTCCTGTCACCAAGTAGATTGGTTACCTGGAAATATTTTGCAATATTTTAACCCGAAGAGACGTTTTAAAACAGCAGACTGTATTTACATAATCCCTGGGGTTGATGGGACAGACCTCTCCAACTGAAGCAGCCCAGGTCACCTCTGAGCTCTTCTCAGCTGTTGCTTCCATGTGTGTAAATGTTCTCTTGGACTTTTCTGCCTCAGTTTTATAGGTCCCAGTAACTGATTTTTATGCACAATTTAAAAACATGATTGCATCCCTTTCCTGAAGCTAGTGACCTATGTATCCATTTCTAGTGACCTGTGAGAAGGTAGTGTGTCCCCATTCACCTTTCCAAGCTGTACAAGAAGTGGCATAGTATAAATTAGCTTCCTCCAGTGATAAAACTGCTGTTCGTGGTGTAAGAAAAAAAGGTTCGTAGCACCATCTACAGGCTGCCGAAGAGGAAAACTTCTTGCTTAGCTCCTAGCTATTAAGACTGCTGGAAAGAATGGATGAAGAGAATAAAACCACAGAACAAAGCCATACTCCCTCTCTTTAGATACATTTACCTGTAAATGGTGCCAGTTGTAGCTTAGTTTTTTGTTACCTCCTATGCATGTATTTCTAAGTGTGTCTGAAGTTTAGATTGCTGATTTGATAGGGTCTGTGTTTCATTCGGATCTTTGGTTTACAGGCTCTTCTCTTCACATTAATTCTGTAAACATAGAATTAATAGAATTCTTTGTAAGTTTACTTTATGAGACCCAAAGCAGGAAGCCTGCCGGGCATGGACTTTTTATCTCAGCTCCTGGTGTACTCACAGAATTTGTTTCATTGTCTATCTCCATTTTTGAAGGAAAAGCAAATATAGACACTCTTGGTTGCTTTTATGTGTGTATATGTGCTGTTTACATTTTTTTTAAATAAGCCATCTTAACCAATTGACTCATTATGATTTTTGAGTCTTTTCTATCCTCAAGATTCTGTGATTTCATAATCAATTTCCCAGAACATGAAGAATTAATACAAAAGAGTCTGGAAAACTTGTCCTTTTGATGTTAAGAGTGAAAGTGTTCCCCCACCACTACTTTTTGAGTATGTCTGTTAAATGTATGCTGCATGTGTGTAATTGCTTACAGAATCCAGAAGAGGGCATCAGACCTACTGGAGCTGTAGTAACAGGTAGTGAGCTGCCCATGTGGGTCCTAGTGACCAAACTCCACACCTAGGTCATTTCCAGAAGCTGTGAGTGCTCCAGCTGCTGAGCCCTTTCTCTGGTCCGAGGAGCAATATTTTAATTTCCAGGTACTTGGGCCACTTTGTTGTTGGTTTTGGTTGTTGTTTATTTCTTTTGCAGACAGTAAGCTAGCAATGTTATGTTTCCAACCTAGGATATTTTATTGGATTCTTTGAAGGACTGTCTTATAAGTTGTTCATGCTGTTGTTAGAAATAGCCTCTGAGGATTATCTTAATAAAGAATAGCCCTTCTTGTCAATTGTTAGTGGAATTGACATTTTATTCTTTTGTTATTTGATTTACTAGGAGTTTTTGGAACACTGCAGAAAGCGGGTCTTTAGTAAATCATTCAGCAGTGCAAAGAGCCCCTCTCCCAAATTGTCAGTTATTAGTAGAATTGACACTTTATTCTTTTGTTATTTGATAATTCTTCAGGAGTTTTTGGAACACTGCAACAGCAGCTCTTCAATAAATCATTCAGCAGTGCAAAGAGCCTCCGTCTCAAATATTGAGCATACATTTTAAAAATTAATAGATTTTCACCCCAACAGTGTCATTTTTAGAACTATATCCCTACGTTGTTTAAAAAAAAAAAACATGTTAAATGGTTTCAGAGTTTTTATACCTTGATCACTAATACTTCATGCTGATGGAAAAGTTAGTAAATGTTTCTTTTTCCTTTTTAAAGAATCCATTATGTGTTTAAAAAATGTGCATGAAACACTAGGGCATTTTTCTGAAGAAAAAAAAAACAGTTATTCTCACACCAGGAGAGGTTCAGCACAAGGTTCTGGTTGGGAATTCCTCAGCTCATATTTCTCCCTGTTTTTCTCGCACCAGATGGCACTGTTTAGTTCTCTTTTGCAGTCTTGTTCTGGAACTTTCTGTGGGAGAGAAAATCTGTTTCAGTCCAGGCTCACCAGTGACACCTCTGTATTGTGCATGAAGCCTTTGTGGATGAGCCGTGAGGCCTTGGCTCACCGTAGCTGTGTCTTGGAGGACTGGGAAGCCCAATGGCAAGCTTGTTAGCAGATCTGAATAAACCCATCAATGGATGGGAGCCTGAATCCTTCAGTTCAGCCACTGTTTTGATTAGAGACACATTGCAGTGCTGTGGCTTTTCATAGTCTTCACAGGCAGCCCTTACTATCTGACATATTCAGAAGCATTATATGAGTAAAACTTAGGCTGTGGTTGTATGGACACAAACATTTGTGAATTCTCTTGGAGCCCTTAAAATGCTCTGCCACAGTCAGTTGGACTGTTGGACCACAGTTTTATCAAATCAAATTAATTGAAGATTTTAAAACTAAAGAACTGTTCATCATATGTCTATTTATTCCCACAGCTGGTTTATAAAGAAATTGCTACAGACCTTTGATGTCAGTGTGTCTGAGGGAAGCAGGTGCTCACCTTCTTGCCACCACTGTCAATACAGTATTCTTTCTGGAAAGTAGCTTCAGCTCTCCTTAATATAAATGTATCCAATTAATAAAAATAACCTACCAGTAAAAAAAAAAAATGTATCCCTACAAAAAACATCCCATTTTCTCTGTGTACTCTTCTTTTACTTTTTTAAAAAATACTTACTTTATTTTGAATTTCTTTTAGGCATACTTTATTTCATGTGGATGAATGTTTGGCTCACATGCATGTCTGTGCACCATTTCCTTACTGGTGCCTACAGAGGTTGGAACCTGCCTTGGGTTCTTGGAACCAGAGTTGCAGGTTATTGTGAGCTCTTCATGTCGGTGTTGGGCATTGAACCAGGGTCCTCTTCAAGAACAAGTGCTCTTGAGCTGGGCGGTGGTGGCGCACGCCTTTAATCCCAGCACTCGGGAGGCAGAGGCAGGCGGATCTCTGTGAGTTCGAGACCAGCCTGGTCTACAAGAGCTAGTTCCAGGACAGGCTCCAAAGCCACAGAGAAACCCTGTCTCGAAAAAACCACACACACAAAAAAAGAACAAGTGCTCTTAACTGCTGAGCCATCTCTCCCACTCTATTTTATTATTATTATCATTATTCTGTGTGTTTCTGTGTAGGCATGAGTGCAGATGCCTGCACAGCTTAAAAGAGAGTTTTAGATTTCCCAGGAGCTAGAGTTACAGGTGGTTGGGAGCTGTCTGGCCTGTGCGCTATGAATGGAACTCAGGTCCTTTGCAAGAGTGACAGCAAATGCTCTTAATTACTCAACCATGTCTCCACTGCCTTTTCCACCACTGTTTTAATGTAATTACACTTAATTTTGCGATAAGGTCTTATATAGCTCATGTAAGCTTTGAACTTTACTGCGTAGCTGAAGGTGACCTTCAGCTTGTGACCCTTCTACTTCACCTTCTTCATGCTGGGATGGCGGCTATGCACCAGCACACCTCATTCCTTTTTGTGATTAGCACAGACACATTGAACATCATTTTAGAAGCTCTTATGGAACAGCTTTGTGCTTTCCTGTTTCTCGGGAACGGTGTTTTCTTGACAGTCCCTGAACTTCCTGTAAATTCAGTCCCCCCTTTGTTTTCTATACCTTCATTTCCATGCTGAGCTGTCATTTTGGTGTTTTCTTCTACTGGGTGTCCATTTGGAGTTCTGTAATTTACAGTGGGGAGTAGAAAAAGAACCCTCGCTGAAGAGGGTCTATAAATGCTTCCTCAGAATGTGGTTCTTCGGTGTCATTAAATTTGAAGGGTGGGTTTCTGGTGCCTTCCTCCTCTCCTCCCATCCCTTTCTCTCCTCACTAATCCCACTTCCTTCTGTTCAGTGGTGATGGGCGTGTGTTCAGTGTCTGGGGGCCGGGTCCTCCACAATGAGCTGGTGTGTATGGAAGCAAGCAGGAGAGAGGCTGCCTCCGTAAATCACACCCTGGCTTTTATTAGGGTGTTTATGTAACCTCGGTTTATGTGCTGTAATTCTTTGCTGTTGCCTTGAGTAATTCCCAGAGAGGGTGTTTGCTCTTTTTCCCTATAAATGTTCTCGTATACGCCTTTTGTTTTGATATTTTCCCCCCTCCCACCATACTCGCCTTTAGGTATGGGGTGAGGGTATCACTAATAATTGTTGGCTTTGAACTGGTGAATCCTTGCCTTTCCGTGGCTGCCCTTACTCTCTGCCTCCCCTTCATATCATGTTGGTAGAGTCATCTTGACTGCTGAGAAAGGAATATTCTGACTGAGGGTTTAAGGTGAAATTGACTTTTAACTGAAGAAAATATCAGGGTGTGATGACCAGATTCAACGATGCTCCATGGAAGTAACTACATATAGAGAGATTGGTTGTCTATTGGAAATAAAGACAATTCGACTCACACACAGTTTGTTCTTCAAGAAATGGATAACATACTAGTATTTTCCTAATTTCTTCTTTGAGTCTTATATTTGGCCTGGAGATGACATATGTTGCTGGGGAAAATGCAACCAGTCCTGATCCCCCCCAATAGAGTTCACTACCAGGTTACAGAGTTACAAGCTAATGCCTGGTCATTGCCTCAGAGAGTCACATGTATTCATTCTTTCTAGTTCAAAGAAAGAGTGAGCCAGGCCAGACTCACGTACGTATACACACACACACACACACACACACACACACAGCAGTGAGATTTGGATGTCAGGTGTAAATCTCTGGTCTTCAGTAATGTAGCTTCTGGCCAGCCACAGGTAGCTTCTGAA
The DNA here is from genome assembly GCA_028555095.1 of Dicrostonyx torquatus. Classification (NCBI taxonomy): domain Eukaryota; kingdom Metazoa; phylum Chordata; class Mammalia; order Rodentia; family Cricetidae; genus Dicrostonyx; species Dicrostonyx torquatus. Next base: position 4,472,779 of record JAQHUG010000111.1, read on the forward strand.
GAGCTGGAATGTGGCTCCCTGAGATGCAATACAGGAGGATTTTTCATTTAAGTAGAAAAATGGCCATTTATACTGTCATGTTAATAATCAAGACTAATTTTATGTTAACGTATTCTTTTTGATACATTGTTTAAATGCAGTGTGTCATTTATGTCAGTTTAACCTTTTTGCATTTTTAATGTGGCTATGAGAAAATTTAAAATTACAAATAAGACTCATATTTCTGACTCACATCCTTTTTGGTCAGCACTATTTCAAAGCATTCTTACTCAGTAAAGCTTCCTAAATTATGTATTTGAAAGAATTTTATCCCCCCCACCCAAGCAGTCTTTTCCATGCTTGGGAAATGCTCCGTCACTTAGCTACATACCTAGCCTTCTTTTTACTTTTAATTTTGACACAGGATCTCACTTCATTCTTATTCTGTAACTCAAGAGTAACCTTGCATTTGTTATCCTTCTGCCTCAGCTTCCCAAGTAGCTGGTCTGAACTGCGTGCATCCCCAGACTTACGCTTTCTGATGAAATAATAATACACAAATTAGTGAGAAGGCGTGAATAAAGCTATACTCTTTATATGCAGCTTTTGGGTTTGAGAGGGTTTGCTGACTAAGATAATCACCAAGGGACGTTTTCTTTCCCTACTAAGCATCACAGTGAGTTCTTACCTGAGAGGGTATAGAAGGTGAGAGCATGGACTGAAGATTGCAGTCCCAGCATCGACAGAGGCTTTGTGACATGCAGGATGCAAGTTACCCTCATTTTTGTGCCTCAGCTTCCCTCTGTAAAAGGAGAGATCTTATTAAGATACACTCGATGCATTTGCGTATTAAATAAGACAATATTTAATATTTAATATGTATGAAGCATACCCAGAGACTCTAATGTGTTATGTAAGGACTGTATAAGTGTTATCTGTTAGTGATGAATGAATGCTATTGTAATGGTTATCTACTCATTAAAGTAAGTACTGCTTTGATAGATGAATCAAACTGAAATTCTCTTCTTATACCAATGGAAGCTGTTGGGTTTTACCAATTAGCTTGACATTTTGTTGTTGTTTTTGGGAAATCAGAAGCAGCAGACATTAATTAATTAAGAGAAAGTAAAGGAAGAAAATGGAACACATTTATTAGGACATGAGTAGAGTAGTGTTCTATAAAATGGAAGCTGTGGGGATTGTGGCTAGAAGCAGATCTATATCTGATATAAATATTCTGTAGACCTGTGCTGTAGTTTTCTTACTATGGTACTTGGAGAGGTTTCTAGTTAGTATATTCTAGAAAAGAGATGATAACTTGATAGTCCTGTGTGGAGTGACAGTGTTATGTTATTTTAGCGTGCACTAGAATTTTAGAGCAGTGTGAATATGTATTATAAATGTATATTAATAAACTCTCCCAGTATGTCTGTTAAGTAGGGCTGAATAACCTGAGAGTTTTTGTTTTGCTCGTTCAAATTTTTAGTCTGGGGAAATGGTGTAAAAAGTAAAATTTTTAAAGCATGGGTCACAACCTTCCGTGGTATTCTGTCATTGAATGTGTTGTGAGGGGTGCAAAATTTTAGGAAGTAGTCAAAGTCTCTACACTGAGCATGAGGCACAATTTAATTCCAAATCAAACACAGAATGAATCTGTGGTGTCTTTGGCACCATGGATCATTGCTGTAGCTCCTTCTAAGCATAGAATAAGCAAACTTTGTACTGCGCCAGCCTTCACACCAACCTCACCTCCACAGCTCAGACTTTGTACTGCGCCAGCCTTCACACCAACCTCACCTCCACAGCTCAGACTTTGTACTGCACCAGCCTTCACACCAACCTCACCTCCACAGCTCAGACTTTGTACTGCGCCAGCCTTCACACCAATCTCACCTCCAAGCTCAGACTTTGTACTGCGCCAGCCTTCACACCAAACTCACCTCCACAGGTCAGAGCTGAGTCCTTTTTTTGTAATGAATTGCAGTGTGTATGCTGTACGTAAAGGACGTCTCTGTGCTTACAGACACGTAGTGAATGGTTTTGTTGTGATGACATTTTAATATTTTCCTCCTGTCTTTTCTCAGCAGACATCGGTTGTATGGTAGAATGCTTGATTCCAAAAGTGGATATGTGAGGTGCAGCCTTTTGTTTCCTAAGAATCGTCACAGGAACCTTGTCTTGTGATTGGGACAGATTCCAACAGTTTCTGAAATGGCCCCAGACTTACTCCTACCATTTTGCACTACTTACTTATGTAATTTTTTTTTACATGCTAAACCAAATCATTGTTTCAAGGCAGATTTTTTTGTGGTTTATTATTAGTAAATATTTATGTATCTATTTTATATACCTGTATAGTCACAGTTGTGTAAGAATTTCTCAGCTGCAAAGGGATCACATGTTGAATAAGTTCAAGACCTGCTCTAAGGTGTGTCTCTTATTCTGAGTGTAGGATGCCTGTGGTGGTGGTAAGGATTGTTCTGTGGAAGTCAATTTTGGTGACAGAATTCCAAGATGAGGTTCTGGGATGATGACTTAGTGTTTAAGAGTACCTGATGCTCTTCCAGAGGAGCCAAGTTCACTTCTCAGCACCTATTCAGATGACTTACAACCTCCTCTGACTATAGCTCTAGGAGACCCAGTGCCCTCTGTTGGCCTTCATATCACCTGCATCCACTCCACATACACCTCTCTCTCTCTCTCCCTCTCTCTCTCCCTCCCTCCCTCCCCCCCTCCCTCTCCCTCTCCCTCTCCCTCTCCCTCTCCCTCTCCCTCTCCCTCTCCCTCTCCCTCCCTCTCCCTCTCTCTTTCTCTCTCCCTGTCTCTCCCCTCCCTCTCTCTCTCTTTCACACACACACACACACACACACACACACACACACACAGAGAGAGAGAGAGAGAGAGAGAGAGAGAGAGAAACTAATTTGCAATTTTTAACCACTAAATAAACAAGGGAAGAAGAAGATAGCACTATTTGATAGTGTTGTTTGGAGATAGAGTTTCATATTCTCATAGCCCAGCTGGGCCTTGAGCTGGTTACTTAGGTAGTTGAGGATGACGTTGAACTTCCTGCTTCCTTCTGAGTTCTGGGATTACAAGTGTTCACCGGCATGAGTTCTGGGATTACAAGTGTTCACCGGCATGCCTGGTTCATGTGGTACCAGTATAAAATCTAGTACTGTACTTGGTAGGTGAATGCCATGGTCACAGCCTCCATAGTACTCTCTAAAGGCCTGTGCTGACCCTGCAGTGATGACACAGCCCTCTTTTTTAGTGCTTCTGTCTCCGGAATTAATTTAGAATAGGTTTTTGGTTGGATTCCCCAACACCAAACACCAGAAAGAAATCCGAGAACATGAAACCAGGGAAAGCAAATCATAGTACGATAAATGTGCTGTTTTCCTGGCAAATTTAAGAATTCACTTTTGGAATCTAATAGCAGTAGGCAAGAGATATTTATTGAAACCAAGGTTTTTAGTCTGGCTTATCCTGTTCATGAGTAATTTAATACTACTTTTCTTTAAAATGGCTTTTTAATTTTGTAAGAATTCAGATTTGTGCCCAGAGTAAAAAGGACTGAGCACTGTGGGAGTGGTTGGGGTTTGGGGTTTGCGTGAGCAAGATTCCATTTACCCACAACAGTCCTCGCTGCCCCAAGGAGCTTTCCCAGATGTCATTTGGGGAGTGAAATTTAAAACAAGTGTCTTGTGTTCTGCAGTCTGAGGTCCCATCGCGTCGTCAATTTGGGGAAAGACAGAACTGAGAAGATGCAGGTTGTAAGATTAGTGTCATGCCAAGCAGCAAGGCACACACATGTGCAGGCTGTAATAAAGTGTGTGCTGTGCTGCCTGCCTTCTGAGAAAATGTCTTCATACAGTGATCAGATCATGGGCATTAGGAGATGCTCCTCTATCTTGGCTTTTTCTCTTCCTCTCTCTCTTTCTCTGCCTCTCTCCTTTTTGTAGTTCTTCTTCTTCTCTCTCCCCGAGTCTCTTTCTCTTCCACTTGCCTCCTAAGCAGTGCCCAACCCACTGCTTGTCTTTACTATATAACTGCTTCTCTTTACATTCTTTCCTCTTTCTTACCGTTTTCTTTCCCACTTCTCTTTCCTCCCATCCCTTCTTCCCTGTCACCTTCCTTCAATCTCCCCTTTCTTGTTCCTGTCTCTCTTCCCCACATAGGGTAGAAAGCATAAGATAGTTGTCTTCCTGAGATGGAAGTATTTCATTTACTATGCTACCCGCCACCTCCCCATTGTATCCTTTGCCCCTGTGTCCTTTCAGATCAGAACCAGCACGCGAACATTGCAGGCACTGCCAGCTAAAGCTCGCTGGAAACACCCTCAGGGTTGCATCCAGAACTCTGTTTCCTAAGTGACTAAAACCATTCAGGTTATTGATGAATATTACCGATTCCATCATGGCCAAAAACCCCTCACAAAGCCAGATTCCCTTGTTCTGGCTTCCAGAAGCTTGAGCCATGCTCCTTGTGTCAATTGGGAGACTTTCTGTTTTTCCATGTTGATTTTTGCTGGTCAGATCCTTTATTCTTACCCCTCCTGCTCCCCCCTCTATTTATTGCTTCTTCATTTTGTCTTTCATTGCTCTCCTCCTCCTAGAGTAACTCACTTTTCCTTCTTAAGATGAAGTTGTTTGTTTTTCCTTCTGGTTATAGACATTCTTCGCCATTCTTTTCCTTGTAGTTTACTGAGTATATAAACAACACTAAGATTATGTAAACACACTGATGCTGAGTTTAAATGTCCTCCTTGTTCCATTTTGATCTTTATCTTTTAACTCTGGATCTGGTTTTAAGCTTCAGATGACCCTTGTGGTTGCAGCTGTCTGTCAATTTATTGAGTCCCTATTTTGTACGCTCAAAATACTAAGTTGTAGGTTACTGATACACCAGAGACCTTTCGCTCTTTCCAATTCCTAGACAAGCTGTGGTCACTCATGTAACTGCAGCAGACAGAAAAGCAATTTTTTCACCTCAAGAGGTTAAATGAGATTTTACACTCCTGGCTGTGTAAGTTTTTAAGGTGAATATTGACAGGATCTGCTAGTTACGTGTGCCAAGTGTCTTCGAGTCTTTCTGACCTTGCGGTTGTTACTCTGTAGATGGAAGGCACTCTTTCTCCCCATTTGACATGATTGTGTATCTCTGAGGCTTTCCCTGTGCACTTGTTTACTGGCCCTCATCCATTTTGCTCCCTTCGTTCTGCTCCCTACAGTTGTATCTGTGTTACTCTGTGAATTTCCCTGCTCTCTTCAGACGTTAGTGCTCCCTATCACCTAGTCAGTCTTGTCCTCAGTACCAGGACTGAAGGTGGGGGTTGTAAGCACTCACTAGAGATTTTCTATTAAATGAAAATGTTCGGAAACGTGTTCATGTGGAGCCCAGTTGTGATAGACAGTGGTTCTGCTATTGTAAGACCTGAAAATGTTTCTTAGAGCCTGCCTAGAGGACGAAGCTGAGCATGAAAAAGAGTGTGTTAGAAGAGTAGTGTGTGTGTATGTCTGTGTGTGTGTGTGTGTTTGTGTGCACCTGTGTGTGTCCATCCAAGCGTGTGGATCAAAACTGAGTATTACATGTGTTGTCAGGCACTCTAGCTTCTAAAGAGCATTTTAAATCTAGACAATGATGTCTGTGTGAGGTGAGGTTTTTTTTCTGTGTGCCATAGACCCATCCACATTTCCAAGTGAGATTTGAACATATTTCAAATATGAAATACCAGGTAAAGATTATGAAGGATAGCGAAGTCTTAATTAATTTTGTTTGATATTTTGCATTGTAGTTTCTGTAGCTCACATTTTTAGTCCTTCATGAGGTGCTGATTGCTGAGAGAAGAGGTAAGGCCTGTATTAACTGACCACCTTGTCCTTACATTGCAGGCCCAGCATTATCACTAACATGCCCTCCTGACACAATTCCTTATATATTCCATATGACTGCAAAAGCTTAATCCAGAAGTCTTTGCATACCCATGGAGTCTTGAACCTTGCTCACCAGCTTCAGTTTATCATAGATACTCATACACATACATACATGCAAATAAGCATACATGTGCACATACTTCTTTTTAGATTGCTAGAACCTGATTTTGTACTTATCCTATGTAAGGCCCAGATGTTTCTGTTTTTCATTTCTTTGTGAGGTCCTTAGTAGAGCTTTAAATATGGAGTACACTGCCTACTGCCTGCATACCTGTGAAGATTTCAGGTTGTGGTGTTTCCAGCTGACCTGGTTGGTGTTCTCCCAAGGGTAATAGCGTGGTAGAGCTTAGAAGGATATACTGTTTTGGAATCTATACTTTTTTGAAATCCATCCTTTCAAAGTTTTGCGAGCACCCTCTACCAGGAGAGTCAACTAACACTTTTAAGGTGTTTACACATGATTTCTTTCCTATCCTTCCAAAATGTACCTACTATGGGAAAAGCACTTTTATTCTTACTGTAAAGACAAAAAGCTGGGCCACATGTTTTATTCCTGAAATGGCAGCTTCTGTCAAAGCTCCTGGATCCCCTGACCATTTTCTTTACCCTGACTGACTTTGAAAGAACCCTGCCAGCTTAAGGGAGTCAAGGGATTATCCCTAGAAGATGTATCAGCTTTGCAAGAGCTTCTGGTACCTGATGCCTCCTGATGGCTCCAGACTTGGCTACTACTGAAATATTTTATCTCTAAGTAGGTTTGTCTACTTGAAGGATTGCTAGGATCTATATACTGAGGAATAATATGTCTGTCATGATAAAGCAAAATAAATAACAACACTGAGAGTGGGCTGGAGAGAAGGCTGAGTAGTAAAGAGCACACATACTGTTCTTCCAGAGGACCTGAGTCTGATTCCCAGCACCTGTGTCATATGGCTCACAACTGCCTGTGAACTCAGCATCAGGGGATCTTTATCCTCCAAGACATGCATGTGTGAAAGCCTGCACATGAACACACACAGACACATGCACATGAACACACACAGACACATGCACATGAACACACACAGACACATGCACATACACACACAGTCACACACACTAAAAATCTGTAAGACAGAACACTGCACAGGCTTTTGCTTATGTGCATAAATCTAAAAAAAAACTGCATGGTTCATTAGCATGGCTTCTATTAGCTGATGGAAACTCCTGTATTTTGGAATATTTTCGGATGAAAGATTTTGCTGAAATAGGGCATTCATGTAGCTAATGTAATCCATTCTATACCTATCAAAAAAGCTGTGGTTGAAGAGACATTTTTTAAAAGCACAGTAAAAAGCCAAGCTAGATGTCCTCTGAACTGTCAGAGGGAGCCCGCTGAGTGCAGGAGCCAGTCTAGGTCCTTCTCTAATCTGCCACCTCCGGTGTTCTGCAGAAACATCATGGCCTCATTCCATCAGTCAGGGAACGTGGAGGCCTCGTAAAACAATAGTTGCTTGATTCTCAGGTAAATTTCCTTGGAAGATGAAAAGCAAAGCGGTTTCCTGGAGGCTCCCACCCCAGTAGCATTATTTGGACCCCAGGGGACATTTCCAATCAGTTACCCCAATGATTGAGGAATAGCTCTTTAAAGGCTCTACAGTGGCTAGAAAGGCTTTGAAACTGAGGACAAGCATTGTGATCTGGCCTGCTTATCTACCTTACCTGCTGGCCTTCTCTTTTTAAACTTAATCAGATCCCTAGGTCTTCTTCCTTTATTGTCTATTATCTCTATTAGCTGTGACTACTTTCAGAAGTCTCAGTTCAGATAACGCATATCCCCTTATGTACAAAAAAATGCACTTTTTATTTTATATGTGTTCATTTTCATTACTTTTTATTTTGTGTGGGTGTGGTCAGGGAGTGTTCACGTGTATGTCCAAGGACAAACTGTAGGCATTGGAGTTAGTTCACTCTTTCAACCATGTAAGGTCTGGGGATTAAACTCAGGTCTGCATCAAGGATTGCCTGCTAGTGTCTCTGATCCTCTTGCTGGCCCTGATTGTGTATATTTTTTAATGTTTATAAGGGTAATTTTGGGATCACAGAAAAATAAAATAAAAGTTTTTTTCCCTATGCCTGCTTTCCTCTTACTTACCATTCAGCTTCCCTCGCTGTCAGCATGTGACAGGCACCAGAGGGTTCATTTGTCACAGTTGATGAATCTACACGCTGGAATGTAATCATATGGCGTTCACAGCTTACATTAAAATTTATTCCTTTTCTTTGTACATTCTATGAGTTTTGACTAATGTATAATGGCATGTATTTACCATTGTGGTTTTATACAGAATAATTCACATGTCCCAGAGTATCTGTGCTCTACTTATTCATCCCTCATCTTTCTTTCGACTCAACCTGTGATGCTTTTATTGTCCACAGTTTGGCTATGTTAATTCTTTTATTGTTACTTAAAAGGAATAGTTCATACGTTCATTTAGGTTCTTGTTTCTGTGATAATACTCTAACAAACGAAACTTAAAGGAGGTTCGTTTTAGTTGACTCGCAGTCCCAGGTGATAGTCTTTCATTGTAGGGAAATGAACGTGGCAGAAGCAGGCAGCATTGCTTCCAGCAAAGAACAGAGCACAATGAATTCATGCATGCTTCCTGGTATTTGACTTGTTCTACCCTCCTACATGGTTGGAATCCTCTGCCTAAGGAATAAATAGTTCTCCCCACAAGGGGTGGATCTTCCAACCTCAGTGTAATCAGGATAATCCCCTACAGGCATTCACGAATCTAGCCTAAGTTAGACAGTTCTCCGCTAAAACTACTTTCCCAGATGATTCTACATGTGTCAGACAGACACATCGGCAATAACCACAGTGTATATGCGTCTACTAATACCTGCACTTGGGAGGTGTAGATAGGAAGGCCAGGAGTTCAAGGCCAATCTGGGCTAAATATGACCCACTTTAAAAAATTAAATTAAACAAGTTAGTTACATATGTGCAGTTCCTTGTCGCCTTTCTGATTTGCTTCTACCCCTCAACTGTGCCATGGAAACTTTATTTTTGATTTTCATTGACTAGCTCACTTCTTTTTTTTTTTTTTTTTTTTTAGTTTTTTTTGTTTGTTTTTTTGTTTTTTAGTTTATTTTATGTTCATTGGTATGAGGGTCAGATGCCCTGGAGCTGGAGTTACAGGCAGTTGTGAGCTGCCATGGGGGTGCTGGGGATTGAACTCAGGACCTCTGGAAGAACAGCCAGTGCTCTTAACTGCTGAGCCATCTCTCCAGCCCCACTAGCTCACTTCTTATTAGCATTGGATAATGTTCCGTTCTTTGTACACTCCACACTTGTCTGTTCCCCCACTGAAGGATATTTTGGTTGCTTCTTGTCAGAGAATAAAACTAGTGTGGTAAGGTGCAAGGATAGGAAACAAAGACAGCAGGATTGCATATATGAAGCCTGTTTGGGCTACATAGAGAGGCCTGTCTGCACAGGGATACATGGTGGGGAGGCCATTGGTAAGCTTGTCATGTGTATGTTTCTGTATATCAATCTTAATATTTGCATTGGCTGCTTAAATTTTTTTATATTTCATGGTAATTATTGAAAGAGTAATGTGAAACTTGGGCTCTGGATGTGGCCCACAGAATAGATAGCATCTGAGTAGGTTATAATGATGGTTCAGCACATATATTTGAGGAGGTATGTGCTGCTTTGCTTGGAGTTCATGGTTGGTGTGGGGTATGACAAGCCCCTGTTCATTTACAATGCTTGGCTAATTGATTCCATTGTGAGGAGATGGAGGAGCCTGGCTGGTTTCTAGGTTGGTATATGCTGAGTCCTGTGTAGCTTACTGTTGTAAGTGGCTAGTTGAGATGTCAATTGATTTGGATTAATTATAGTTACCTGGCTTAAAATTACATTTATTGAGCAATATCTTTTTATTTAGTTTGGCTATCAAAGTAGCGTTTTCTGTAGATGGTTCAAGTCAATAGAACTTTTCTGTAGCATCTCCTGGTCTATAAAAGTAAAATTCTTTAGGATGTAGACCCGTCTGCCTTGATACGCAAAGATTCCAATATTGCAGAGACTGCAGTAACATTGAATTCTAAGTCTCAGTGTGGGTGGGGGAGTGTATGCACATGTGTGGGGGTGACTGTATTGAGACCAGAGATCATCAGGGTTCCTTCCTTCCCTGTCATTATTTCCTTGAGGCATGGTTTCTCGCTGAACTGGAACTAGGCTGGTGAGCTCCTAGCTCCTTTGTCTCTGCTCCCCACACGCAGCAGAGGTGTCACAGGTGTGTTCAGCCATGCTTGGTGCTTTACATGGGTCCTGAGGATCCAGAATCAGATGTCCATGCTTGTGCAGCAATTATATGAGCTATTTCTCCTGTCCTTAGGTCTAATTTGTGTGCAGTGTTGGAACAATTAGTCCTTTCATAGATTCCAGAGATCAGGAAGCACACCTCAGGTTAGTAGCGACAGCCATAACATAGATCCATCACTGTGGGGTAAGCTTAGGAAATCATACTGAAGCGTATGAAAAATAATTTGTTTTGGGACTAATATGTGTCTTATTTCTCCACAGTTCTTAAAGTAATTGGCCTTGTGTTCTGGAAAAGATGAAAACAAAAATATTTCAAATGATAAGGAAAGTATATAGAAGGAAGGTTTTGAGAATAATTAGAAAAGTAGAAACTGGAATTCTACCCAACAGCCTGTCCCAAGCCAAATTCACAAAATAAATAGCAAAAAATACTAAGAGGTTTCCTTTCTCCAAACTATGATATTAATGGTATAAAGTTTCCCAAGTTTCTGTGGCACTTATCAAAGTTACACTCTAAGTGTCTTCTATTATTTATGGTGTAGTAATCTCTTTTCAACCTGTTCTTATTACAAAAGGCCATGAACTTTCAGGGAATAGTCCTTTTGTAAACATAATAACCTATTTGCCATATGTATTGTGGTCACGTTTCCCCACTCTCTTCCGCTGTCTTAAAATTTTAATAGGGAGCTTTAATTAACTTAATATTTTAATACAAGCCCAACACCCCTTATTCCCTTGTCACAAGAAAGATTTAAATAGTAACCTGTTTAAATTTATGGGGGGGCAGGGGATTCCAGAATCAGGAAATAAGGCTGCTTTCTTGTTGCTTGAGAAACTGTGACCATGCTGCCACCTTTCCTAACTGTCAGGGTCCATCTGCAACCCTGTCATTGTTCTTGTTGCTGTGACAAGATCCCTGCAAGCAGCTTAAGGAAGGAAGCGTTTGTTTTTTGACTCACAGTCCATGTAGCTGGGAAAGCATGGGAACAGAGAGAGGACAGCAGCTGGTTGTGTTGTGTCCACAGTTCCGAAGCAGAGAGAGAGGTGAATGCTGGTACTCAGCCAACGTTTCTTTTTATTATTCTGGGACCTTAGCCCATGGGATGGATGGTGCTGCCCAAATTCAGGGTTGGTCCTATTACCTCACCTATCCCAATCTAGAGACTTCCTTACAGATATGCCCAGAGGTTGCGTCCTAGGTGATTCTAGGTCCTGTCAAGTTGACAAGATTTACCATCACAGACCTTAATATATAGGATTCCATATCAGCTCCATGTGAGTATCACCAAGCACTGCCTCCATTTTATACATAAAAAGAAATGAAATACATTTTTAACATTTTGTGTGTGTGTGTGTGTGTGTGTGTGTGTGTGTGTGTGTGTGTGCGTCCGTGTGTGGCATAATAGAGGTGTGATAGGAGCCATTTCTTTGCTTCTATTATGTGGGAATTGAATTCAAGGTGTCACACTTTGCAGCAAGCAATTTTACTAGCTGAATCATCTTGCCTTCCTAGGAAAAACATACTTGTAATATCAGAGTTCTCCCAATAGTGAATAACAAATAATAAAAATGGGTTCTATATAGGTTCTGTCGTATGCCTGTAATAAGTGTGACCTACAGGTAAAGTTCAGAAAGAACCAGGAGTCATTCTGTCTTAGGGTTTCTATTGCTGAGGAGACACCATGACCATGGCAATTCTTGCAAAGAAAACATTTAATTGAGGTGCTGGGTTAGAGTTACAGAGGTTCAGTCCATTGTCACCATGATGGGTAGGATGGCGGCATACAGGCAGATATGGTGCTGCCTACGTCTTGACCAGAAGACAACAGAAAGTTAATTGACTGTCACATTGAGTGAAGCTTGAGAAAAGAGACCTCAAAGCCCACCCCCACCGTGACACACTCCCTCCAGCAAGGCCACATCTCCTAATGATGCCACTCCGTTTTTAAAAAAAAAAAATCACCACACTGTCCACTCTGTTTTTTCACGCCTTCGGTTTGGTAGCTATTGCCTGTGATCCCAACAATTGGGAGGCTGAACTAAGGCTGCCAAGAGTTACAGGACAGCCTGGCTATAGAGTTAGATCCTATTTTCTATTTTCTGTTCGCTTCCCTTTAAATACAGTTCTTCCTTCTAGCCAGTATTTCACTGGTGACCTATTATGATTTTGAGATGAAATGTCTTTTATCTGCTGAGGGGCCACTGATAGTGACACTGGGATGCGTCTCTACTTGCATATACCTGCTTCATGGGATTCTATTCTCTTTGGTTGTAAGCCTTGCTCAACCTAGATGTAGTAGGGAGGGCCTTGGACTTTCCATAGGGCGGGGTGCATGGCACTCCCTTAGGGTTGGAGGGGTGGGGGGGAGGGTCTGTGGAGGGAGAGGGAGGGGACTGGGAGGAGGGAAGGGAGTAGGAATTTGGATTGTTTTTTTTTTAAATAATATAAAAAATAAATCAATAAAAAGAAATGTCTTTCATCTGAATAAGAGTTTAATGTGGTAAATGACTGGTCCCTCTGTTGCTGGTGCTATGTTGGGAAGTTTTAGAAACTTTTGGAGGTAGAGAGGAGTATGTCAGTGGGAGCCATGCCTTTGAAGATAATACCTTGTCCTTGGTCCATTCTCTTTCTCCCTCTTTTTTTGTGCCTCCTTCCCATAAACTTCTGGGACCATGGGACTGAATAACTTTGCCTGAATGTCTGAAATCATGAGCAAAATTAAACAACTTTACAAGGTCTTCAATCAGTTTTCACATTGTTGAATTCTTCACAGCAACTGTTAAGACCCTTGAAATGGAAAGCTGCTCCCTTCAACAGGAGTAAAGCTCTTTCTGCAAAGAGAGGCTATTGTAACCAAACAACTCCACAGGGATTGGGGAAATGGCTTAGAGAGAGTGAGAGCAATTGCTACACAACAGTGAGGGCTTGAGTTCAGATCCCAGCACACACATAAAGAGCTGTGTCTTTATGTAACCTAACCCCAGTGCTGTGGGAGAGCAGAGGCAAGGATCACTGGGGTTGTTGGTGTCTAGTCCAGTTCCTCTCAGAGGGAGGAATCAGGTAGAAAGTGATAGAGTGGAACACATGTTTTCCTCTGGCCACTGCATGTGCACCGGGCCTGCTTAACCACGTACATATGTGTACATATACCTCACCGAGTCAAATATACCTAAGTGTGGGTATGGGCTCCTCATGGGAGAGTCACAGCTGCCTCAGAATTAACCACATTAGCCAGTTAATGGCTCTCATGTCACTTACGAGAAGGTAACTAAAAAGCCCCGCTGTCTTTTTTTGTTATTGTTTAGTGAGATTATATGGTGTAAATTTGTTTTTAAAGAGGGTATTTTGTGTTTGAATGATCTTGACATTCTGATTCTTCTAAGCTTGCCTCTCTGAGTACTGGGATTTTAAGTGTGCACCCCGATGCCCACTTTACCTGGTGGTTGGGATAAAACTTTGCACATGCTGGGCAAGATGCAATACTTAGGTTTCACCTGCGCTTTTGTTCATTTTGTTCTTTTTCTTTAAAAAAAAAATGGCAGCACAGATCTCAGGATCCTGCTGTCTTACTCTGCCCCTGCTTTTCATTTGCCTGGCATCTCTCCTCTGGATGCCCACAGGAATGCAAGCCTCACAGGACCCCTTCTTGGGTAAGGTCAGCAGCAAAGATACCATCTTCCCAATTTTTCCTTAAGACTTTGCTTTCTCTCGACAGCTGACAGTAGCAGGAAGGCACACATGTACTTTTTAATTCCCGAGCTCAAAGTTCTTGGATCATCATCTCTTTCTCAGTGTCAGAATGGAAGGCACCCCTCACTACAGAAGACCCCAGTGGGTGAGGGTTTCTCTGAAGCATCTCCAGCCCAGGGAATGCAGACTTCGGATTGTGTGCAGCATCCGAGTGCAGCAGACGGCTTTTCATCCCTTTGGAGAGTTCCATTTGTCTGCCCCTCTGTCAAGGGCTGATGTACACCATGCTGATTTAGAGCTAACTGGGAAGATTAGAGGTGCCTGTTGTGGCGCTGTTAGCCAGATCTGAACTCGTGGCTGCGTCCTGTGACCTGGCTCCTCAGAGAGGTCCGCTCTGCTACACATTCTCATCAACAAGAAAGCTCAGTTCACCCAGGCTTTTATAACCAGGTCAGTTCCAGAAATAGTTCCTTTCTCATTGGCAATAGTAAGCAACACAAACCCAGCAAACACAGAGTGGACAATGACTGCTTTAACTCTGGGACAAAGGAAGTGTTTCACCCTCATCATCCTCCTCTAGCAATAGAACTTCCTGTCACTCTTGAGGACCAGCACCTGCTTGCCTTCTCCCAGAAGCCTTTGAAAAGGGATTGCTTAGTCTTGTTCATTGTTTTCACCTGGAGGTAAAATTGAGGATTATTTGGTCAGAAAGCTACTGAGTTAGGAACTGAGAGTGTGGTTTGTTAGTAGACTGCTCTCCTAGCACGGACAAAGCCCTGGTTCTCTCCCTATTGCTGCATAAATCCAGCCTTGGAATGGATATCTGTAATCCCAGCACTCAGGGTAGAGGCATAAGGATCAGTTGTTCAGATTTATCTTTAGCTACACAGTGAGTTCAAGGCCAACAGGGCTATGAGAGCCTTTGTCTCAAGGAAACACCTAAATGAGCTCTGTGTGGGTAAGGCCTCATGCCAGAATGAAAGGTGGAATCCAATAGTTAGAATGGAGATGTTCTTTTATGCAGGTTTCTCTGTGATCCTAGGATTGCAAGATATGGCACAGTAAGGTCTCTAAAATCATATGATGCTGTCCTGGGTTGCCTAATGCTCCATCTATCTCATGTTTTCCTTTGCTCTCTCACGTATAATTTTATTGGTTAGTTATATATACCTTCTCTAAGATTTAATCTTTGAGGGATTATTAGAAACATGTTATGTGAACACATTTATTTTTAAGTGATGGGGGTTGGGAACTTAGAAGTGCAACGTACATGTGCAAAGTGAGGGAACAAATTTGAGAGTTAGTTCTCTCCTCCACTCTATTGAGTGCTGGGTACATCAGAGTAACTGGTTTTCAAGCTTTTGTAGCTAGGAGTGCTGGTATTACAGATGCGGACCATTGCATCCAGCTCTTTGTCTGTATTCCTGGGATCAAGCTCAGTTTGTCATGCTTTCACCAACTGAGCCAACTCCCAGGGTAATTAGTCAATTTTGGAATTTTATTCTTACCGTCACATTCACCTGCAGTTCCTGTCCTCCCCAGCCTTCTATTTTGGTGCTATGTCACATTTCAAAAAATCAAAACAAACAAAACCAAAAAACCCTTGTCCCCCTTCTTCTTTGATGAAAAGGAAATTAAATAGACAAACCAGTGCATTAAATTCATAGAAAAGAAGAGTCTACTTTATCACAGAACCCAGGGGGCATGCTGGAAATGATGTTCATGTCCTCAATGGCAGAGCTGAGGAGGCAGAGGCAGGTGAGTTTGGGGCAATGTGATCTCTACAATGAGATCCTATCTCAAAACAAACAAGCAAACAGGCAGAAATCGAGTGGTTTGGAACACTTAAAATGTAGTCAGCTGAATGCTCCTCTGAATTATGTTTTGACCAAAAAGGAATTTGACATATTAAGTTTTTTCTTGAATTACGTTTGCATCCCGGGGGTGTGGTCATTACTATATTGTGGGAAACTATCAGATTAGATAATTTAGTCTTCAGTTTCTAAAGTATTATTATGGTTAAAAATTGCATGCCTAGTATCATGAATTTTTATATCTCTTACATTCTAAATTGGCAATTTATATTTGCCTCTGTACATGGGTAGGATGTATGTTTTCAGTGTGAATTAACATACCTAGTAATCTTTAACTCTTAAAAATTCTTTGTGAGTAGAACATTTGAAATTCGCTCTCAATCAGCTTAAAAATGTAAGGTACTCTGTTAGTAATTATAGTTACCATGCCGTGTCTGAGATGTTTTTCCCTCTGACCCAGCCTATGTAACCACTATTTTTGCTTTCTGCTTTCATTTGTTTTAGTTTCACAGATAATGAAGAACACACAGTGTTTGTCTTTCTGCACTTGATGTATTTAATTTGGTTAAATATTCTTTAATTTCATTCATGTTGCTGTAAACAGCAGGATTTTCTTTTTTAAGATTAAAGATTTATTTTATTTTTAAGTATGCCTGTGTCTATGTATTTGCCATGTGTGCTCAGTGCTCAAGGAGGCAAGAAGAGGCCATCAGATCCCCTAAACCTGGAGTTACAGGCTGTTGTGAGCCTCTTGAAGTGGATGCTGAGAACTGAACTCAAGCCCTGAATTCTTTACAGCCCTCTGTAAAGAGCAGTGTTTACGTTTAACAGCTAAGCCTACTTTCTACTTCTTTCAAGTTTTTATTTTCCAGATCTATAACCCAGTAAATAATTTATAGTTTCTTGAAAGTTTTCATTTAGAACAAATCACTTTATGGGACTGTGCTTTCCCTGACTGACTTTTCCTTCCAGAACTGTATTCAGGTCTTCACAGTCCCCCCAGAGCCTAGTCATAGCCCTATTCAGGTGACAGGGAGGAGGCTGACAAATTTGATGTACGTTCTCCCAGTTTACCGTGTAATGACACTCAATTTTGCCTTGTTCAAAAGCAGGTTGGTAGTGAGGTGTGGAGGAAAAGCACAAGTTAACCTCCTTAGGATACATTCCCATTGCTGCCTTTATCCAAAGAATTGTCAGCGGAACAATGAGTCCTCGAAAGTCTAAGGTATTTAACTTCTCTCCATTAGATTAGCTAAGCTAACTGAAAGTCAATACAGCCTTTTTTGGAATGAGAAAGGGAATTAAGAGTCTAAGCGTGCAATATACATAATCAAGGAGTACAATTAAAAGTAACAAGGAGGAATCGTTTTTGCTCTTAGGAAAATTATAAAGCTTTCTGGAAGTGAAACCCTTTACTCTTAGGGAGGAGAACGCGGAAAGTCCCCCTTGGCAGATCCTGGAAAGCATCTGTGAAATGCTGGTGTTAACTTTTCAAAGTATTGCTTCACTTTGATTTGTTAATTGTCTGGGACATTACTGAGAGACATGAAGAGATTTGATGAAATCCTCGTACAACCAAAATGCTACATGTTAACCAATACCTGGTCAACTTACATCATGTATGGGTTTGTGTGTTGTATATGTATGTGAGTGGATGTGTGTACATATATGTGGAGGCCAAGGGGCCATCTTTGTTTTTTGTGGTTTTGAAGCAGTTTCTCACTAACCTGGAACTCATAAAATAAAGTAGTCTGTCTTCCCAAGGAGTCCCTAGAATCCACCTGTCTCTGCATTCCCTTTGCAGTGCTCATATAGATAGTCAGATCAAGTTCATGCCCTTACGTTTGCAAGGCAAGTACTTGACCAATGGAGACATCTCTGAATACCAATTGATGTTATTTCTGTATTTTGAAACTTTATACAGAAATTAAGTATATTATTCAAGTTTTTTTTTTTTTGTTTGGTTTTTGTTTTTTGAGATAGGATTTCTCACATAGCTCTGACTGTCCTGGAACTTACTTTGTAGACCAGCCTGGCTTTGAACTCATAGAGATCTGTCTGCCTCTGCATCCAGAGTGCTGGGATTAAAGGTGTGTGCTACTTCGGAGAATATGTAACATAAGAAAATATTTACTATATTTTAATTTTGTCATCAAAGTATTTACCTATAATACTATTTAAATTTTTCATAGAAAATGAGAACGTAGTGTGTGGAACAGTTGTATGTAACTCCAGCACTCTAGAGGGGAAGGCAAGAAGATTATTAAGTTGGAGTCTAACCTGGGCTACATAGGTTGTTAAGAATGAGAGAAGGAGTTGGGGAGGGAGAGAAAAACAGGACACATACCAGGGAAGCACATTTTCAGTGGTTAGCTTTCGATTACCAGTACATTTGTAGACGAGTCAGTGTATCAACTGTTTCAGAATTCAGAATTCTGAGGTCTCTGAACAGTCCTTGGCATTCCTTCTGGCATAGTGTAGCCACAGTGGTGGGGGCTTGTTAGGATGTTGTTCTCATCATCTGAGTGGATTTAAAAATGGTTCATTCTGACTGCAGTTTATCAATAGAAAACCAGTCAAACCAAGCAAGCGATTATGTCAGCCACTGGGCTTCCTGTCACGTCTTTGCCTGACAAGCTTTCTTACCAAAGCAGAGGTGCTTAAGTAACCATAGAAAAGTGACACACATGTCAGGGGGAGATCCAAGCCATCACTCCCTTTGCCTTGGGCATGTGCACTTTTTGAAGAAGTGGGATTCTCAGCCTGAGACCTTTTAGTAAGCAGTGATAATCCACAAGGATTGAAGCAGTCATCCCAGAGTAGAGATTTCCTTTCAGTACTAAGGCATTTGACTGCGTTTACATCTGAATGGCTTCCACGTCCTTTTCTAAAGTGTTAGGGGCTACTAAGTCCTATACCCTTTTAAATATGGGACCATCTTAACTCGAGACATACCAGGGCTTCAGGGTGATTAAAGTAATTGTGCAGGTTGGAGAGACAGGACATAACTCAGAGAGGGGCTTGGTAATCCACAGACTGAGCAGAGCTCTCAGTGACTCATGTGTGGACCAAAGTAGGTGTGTGTGTGTGTGTGCACGCGTGTGGTGTGTGCATAAGAGAGAGTGTGTGTGTGTGTGCGTGTGTGCATGAGAGAGAGAGTGTGCGTGTACATGAGAGAGAGAAAGCGTGTGCATGAGAGAGAGAGAGAGAGAGAGAGAGAGAGAGAGAGAGAGGTCTTAGTGGTTTGTGTAGTTACAGGACAACTTATAGAAGTTGGTTTTCTCCTTCCACCATGCGGGTGCCTTTACCAGTTAAGGCACTTTGCAGGTTCCTCCTGTTATTTTTGAGAGGATCTCTGCGTCATCTTCCTGATTCACTTAGCTGGGTGGCTAGTGAATCCAAGGATCACCCTATCTGTGCTACCACCTCTACCAAGCACAGGGTTTACAAGTGCTCACTATGGTCCTTTATTTTACGTTAGTGCTGGGGATCTCAACTCAGATTCCTCATGCTTGTGTGGCAAGATCTTTACTAACTAAGCCAGTTCCCTACCTCTCCAGTCCACTAGCCCTCTCCTCTTGATGACATATGTGTCACGTATCCTAAATATGGATTTGTCATAGGTACACTGAATCTCAGCATGTGCCAAGCTAGACTTTATGCTCTCTAGGAGTGTTCAGACACTCAAGTATTGATTCCTGAGTCATTTAGGATCATGACTTCATTAATTTCTAGTTGTGTAATGTAGGATCAATTAGGTTTTTTGTAATTAATCCTTAATGCCCAGGCTATCATGTGCCAATAGATGTCTCTCTCTGTAATCTTGCCCTGCTTGAGGTTTCTCTATCCCATGTGGTTCTGACAGGTCTGTCACGTGGTACTGCTCATTAGACATCATCTACTTGCTGTGAAATTGACATTGTTCATACCATTGATGACACTGTCTTAAAATCACATTTACCCTACCTTAGAAAGATAATTAACTATCAACTATTAGTCAACGCTGTCTTCCAAGTTGACTTGAAATGTATTCTTAATTATTTGATCTTTCTTTCAACTTTGTTATTTTATTGAGGATCAGGGTCTTGCTGTGTAGCTCTAACCAGCCTGGAAGTTGCTATGGAATCTAGGCTTACCTTGAGACTGAAGCAGAACTTCCTGCCTCTGCCTCCCTAGTGCTGGGATAACAGGGGTGAGTGGCCGTCTCCATCTTTTCCTTTCAAATTCTAACACATGAATTGGAGGATATAAAACCAGCTTCCGGGCTGGAGAGATGGCTCAGAGGTTAAGAGCACTGGCTACACTTCCAAAGGTCCTGAGTTCAATTCCCAGCAACCACATGGTGGCTCACAACCATCTGTAATGAGATATGGTGCCCTCTTCTGGCCTGCAGGAACATATGCAGGCAGACCACTGTATACTTAATAAAAATAAATAATTCTTAAAAATAAAATAAAACTAGCTTCCAAGTGTTACTGGGGAACTACAAATTATCTCAAGTACACACGTTATACCTTTTGGAACAAGTTATTTTGTAATAATAATAAAGAATAGATGAAAAGTAAATAAAAACCTATATATAATGAGAAATTAAATGAGAATTCGCTAATAAAATCAAGAAAATATCCATTAAACTCTTTGATTTCAATACTTTTATTCTATACGGAATGAGTGCCAAAGCTTTATGTCTAGAAGCACCTATTCTAGTAGCCTGGGAGTTATTGGCAGCAATTAAAGTAGGATTTTGTGTTCACTGATGAAGGCTCTGCCTCTCTTGGTACCCATGTGTGCTCACAGAGGAAAGGGGATGGAGCCATTGCTGCCCTCATACTCAGTAGGGTGGCCATCGTGAGAGTTTTTGTTGGGTGTGTGCCAAAGATAGGTGCGCTTAAATTTCAACAAATGCATTTGAACATGTAAGAAAGCAGTGGGCACAAAAGAGGATCTTCACATTTGAAAATCCTTGTGTGAAGGAGACCCAGAAAACCTGTCCTTCCTTCTGGACCTCATTATCAATGATCAATTCACTGTTGGGGTTAAATGGTTGGTCACCCTGAGCCTTCAATCAATTACCACGGGAACCACTGCTTGAAGAGTCCAATTCCATGCGGAAATTTTGAGGAGCTGCTCTCTCAGAGTTTTTTCAGAAGCAGATGCCTCACTGAGCTGTCTCATCTTAGTGACTGTAGGGTTGGAAAGAAGGAACAGAGTCTGCATGCAGTTCTACAAACTTTAGTCATGATGGAGAAAGGGATGCTAGTGCCTGCTTAGGATCTCAGAAGATAGCAAACCTCTATGGACAAGCAAACTCTTATTGCTAGGGACCAGTAGTCATTCATACTCTGTGTTTGTGTATGTGTATGCCTGTGTGTATTTGTATGTATGTGCATGTGTATTTGTGTGTGCATGTATATGTCCATGTGTGTTCGTATGTTTGTATGTATGTGTTGATATACAGGTACACTTGTGTGTGTGTGTGTGTGTGTGTGTGTATATGTGTATATGTGTAAAGACTAGAGGACAACCTTGGCCATCATTCCTCAGGTTCTGCTCACCTTGATTTCATCTGACTAACTTGGGCCTTTTAAAGTAGGCTAGGCTCGCTGACCAGGTTGCCCCAGGGACCTTTCTGTCTTGTCCTGTCCAACAGTAAAATTATAAGCACATGCCTTCATACTTGATATTTTTTTAAGGTTGGTTCTGGGACTCGAACTTGTTTCCTCATTTTTAAGAGGTAAGCACTTTGCTAAGTTGTAGCCCTCGTTCTTGAAGGCCTCCTGCGGAATGAGGAACTCCTCCCTCATTCCTCTCACTCCTATCTATAGCAGATGTCACAGAGAGAGTGTCTGTCATCCACACAGCCATGTGGAAAAAATGGGTTCTCATTTTAGCAGGTGGCTGAGTGGCCTCTGTTTGTCAGCATCCTCCCCCCACCTTATATTGGCTTGTTGCTACAGGGTCCGATGCTAGCAGATTACAACTCTGTAGCTAGTCATTTTCGATTTACTTGAACCTATTTCTCCCGTCTACTGAGCTTTCCAGGGCTAGCATCAATTCAAACACCTCACAATTCCTCGGAATCTCTATCCCCATCAGATGGTTCGATCTCTGAGAAATTTAGCCTGAGGCGTTTAGACAAAAAAGAAATATTGTGGCTGGGGAAGCATTCAAGTTAGAGGAGGCAGCCAGGGCTGTTTTATTACTTAGGCCTGTGTCACCTGTGATGACCCACGAGAGTAGAGAATATTGATCGCTTGTCACTCAAGGCAGTCAGCAGATTGCATTGACAAAGCTTGGCAGGTCTCTAATAGCAGGGTTACTGGCCTTGGCTGTGGCCCAGGGGAGAACTCCACAGGGCCTATTACTCGGCAGCTTTTAACTCTTACACTGACAAAAGCAAGGACATGATTTCACATTTCACAGCTACAAATGATTTTTCCTGCTCCCTTCATCCCCTTTATATTTTACCTTTTTTTTTTTCTTCTTCTTTTCTGACTTACATTCCTCCCATGGTCCTTGCTCACTCCGCCCCCCCTCCCTGTTATACTATCAAGGTACCATTGCATTTTATTCTGTGTGTGCACGTGCATGTGAGGATTTGCATGCATGAATGTTTGTGCACGTATTTGGAGACCAGAGTTTGGTGTCGGATGTCTTCCTTGCTCTTTTTCCACCTTATTTATGTGTGGAGGCAAGGTCTCATTTGAACTCAGAGCTTGAAGATTTAGTTAATCAAACTGGTGAGCTTGTTGTTGGGATCCTTGTCTGCTTCCCTGCCTGCTGAGATTACAGAGAGATTTTCATGCCTGCCACCTGCATTTATTTCCCTGCGTGCTAGGGAGTTGGAACTCTGGCTTTCTTGATCCCATGGCAAATACTTTATTCACATTTAGAAGTGCACACATGTTACCCCCCCCAATACACTGAAAATGCTAATTGCACCTCACTAAAACATAAACGATCATCTATGAAGCTGTAGCATGGAAACATTTGTTTATCCATTTATTATTTGTTTATTTAACCTTTCTTTCTGCCTCCTTATATGTCTAAAGGCCCTAGAAGACAGAATAAAAATAACTATTTAGGTCAACCTTAGGGGCTCAGTGGCACTCCCAGAGGCAGAAGTGTAAAATTACAGCAAATGTCTGTGGACCCATTAATATTCTATGACACTTCCAGCCACTTTGAATTAAAATACTTATCTGTGAAAGGTTTTATAATTCATATGACCCGAAATAATTCTCACCTAATTAGATTTTGTCAACTGAATAATTCTGTCTCGTGTTGCTTCCACAGAATAATTTAAGCACTGTATTTTATTCTCAGAATAGCTGTAAATGTCAAATTAATTTTGTTGACATGATCAACATGTAGAGGAGCTACTTGGCAGACTTGTTTGTCAACTGAATATATTATGGTAGCTTGATCAGACTTAGCTGCCTTTTGCAGTTAGTTCTTTCTTAAAAAGACATCTCTGGCTTGGTTGCAAAATGGTTCTGGCTGAACTGAAGACATAGCTCAGTGGTTGAGAGCACTCACTGTTCTTAAAGAGGCCCAGAGTTCATTTCCTAACACTCATGTGAGGCAACTCCAGCTTCAGGGCATCCAAGGCCTTCTTCTGGCCTCTGCCTGCAACTCTATTAATCTCCACATATATGTAGCTAAATGTAGAAA
Source organism: Dicrostonyx torquatus (assembly GCA_028555095.1). Taxonomy (NCBI): domain Eukaryota; kingdom Metazoa; phylum Chordata; class Mammalia; order Rodentia; family Cricetidae; genus Dicrostonyx; species Dicrostonyx torquatus. Next base: position 4,496,191 of record JAQHUG010000111.1, read on the forward strand.
CAAAATATTATTTAAAAATGACTACAGTACGTATGGCTGTATGGTTGGGAGCTTTTTAAAGAGGAATATGTTTTCCCTGTTGTGATTCTGTGTACAGTAACTTTCCTTGGGGAGTGAGCTTTCCATCATGGTCAACCTGGATCCTGTGTAAATGCCTCCATGTTTATTTCATACGCTATTAATGCCATGGCTCCCTCAGTGGACACTGAGCATGTATAGATCATTTCCCAGTCTCACTCTTGTTTGGACTGTTATTTTACTTGGACACTGTTTTAGTTTCTTTTCTTTTGCTATGATAGAAACACCCTGAAAAAAAGCAGCTAGAGGAGGAGTGAATTTATTTGGCTTACAATTCCAGGTCACAGTCCATTATTGTGGATAGTCAGGGATAAAATGGAGCTTGCTGGCTCCCTCTCTGGTTGACTTAGGCTTTGCTAGCTTTCTTGTATACACAGGACTACCTGTGATATCACTGTCGGATAAAGACACAAGTACTTCTGATATTTGTAGGTGAGAAGAACGTTAGTTTTAGAAACTTGCTGTTGATCCTGAAAATACTGTAGAAGGATTTGCTAGTTCAAGCTTTATGGCAGCTGGGGGTTAGAGCGCATTTGTCAAAATTTTGCCACGTAGCCATAAGGACATGAGTTCAGTTTCCTGATAGTGACACACACACAAAAATCAAAACCTTGATATGGTAGCACACATTCAAATCTCAGGTCACAGATGGGAGGATCTCAGCCGCTCACTGGCCATCCTAGCCAACTTGACACGCTCCAGACCAATGAGAACCCCTGCCTCAAAACAGACAAACAATACAAAACAAAAACCGAGCAAGGTAGGTATCTTCTGAGGATCATTTGAGGTGGGCCTCTGGCCTCCATGTACAGAGGCACATGTGTGTATGCTTATCTTCACACAGAGACTTGAACCGAAACAAAAAACAATTGTGTGAACGTGAAGAATGTCCTGTCATTGCATTCCCCAAGCTCTGGCTTCAGTTCTTGTGTGTGTGTGTGTGTGTGTGTGTGTGATCTTAGTGAAGGTCAAATCCACTTTCTGGTCAAATGTGTTACCTGATGCAGCAAGACTGCTTTAATATTGGGTGATAATGGGAGTGTGATCCCTAAGGGACTGAAGTCACAACAGCTGTTCCAATCTAACAACCCGGAGTGTTATAAAGATTGATATGCACTTCTCTGCCTAGAGCTAAAACCACATTCATTCATTTAGCTTTTTGTGTATACATACATATATATATATATACATACATATATATGTATACATGTTTGTATGTTATATTCATGGTAGATGTTCATGTGTGTGTGTGTGCCTGTGGAGGACAAAGATTGATACCAGGTAGTCAGATGTCTTCCGTAATCCCTTCCCACCTTAGTTTTTTTCTCAGAACCTTTTCACTCAATTTGAATCCTAGAGTAACTGGCTAGTAAGCTGCAAGGATCACAAATTTTCTCTGCTCTAATGCTTGGTTCATAAATCACCATGTCTGGTTTTTACATGGATGCTGGGATTCAGACTCAGATCCTTGTGCTTGTAGAGTAAATGAGCCATCTTCCAAGTTTCTTAAAACTGCAACTCGATGGAATAAACAAACATTGAAAACAGTTCCTCACCAGCCTGTGGGAACAAGGCTGGCAGAGCGTTTCATTTCCAGCACAGGCAGAAAAAGTTATCCAGGTGGATGAAGACACTGGGAATCATGTCCTATTAGAAATGGTTGAGAGGACTGGAGGTACTTAGCCTGGAGGGATATATGCTAAGTGTCTTCAATTATTTAAAGGACTGTCATGTAGAAGAGGAATTGAACTTATTCTAAAGGTTCCCAGACGACAGAGGATAAAGCAATGGATAGAAGATACAGATACAGGTAGATCCAATAGAAGAAGAAGAATTTTCTGGCAATATCAGCTGTCCATAAGAGTGATGGTCATCATTTGGAAGGCATAGGCCATTGGGAATATGAAAGACAGATCTGACCTGGTAGGGTTGTTGCTCCATGAAGAAGTCGGGATCCAAGGTATTTCCTGTTAGATACAGGTGTATGTCTGTTGTTAGACTCTTCCAGGTAACGGCAAAAACACTTCATTTTCTTAATAGTGTTTTGGATTGAATCTAAGGGACTACAGCGGCAAAATGGATGGCAGCTCTGTCTTTCTTGATCATTCTCCATCTTATCTTTTGATACAGAGTCTCTCTCTATTACTGGAACTTAACATGGCCAGTAAGCTGAGTGGAGCTACCTGGCTCGACTCCACCTTTGTTGGCACTATAGGTACACACCAGTGAACTCTACTGATCCCAAGATAGCATTGATTGAACAGCAGGCACCAAATAGGTTGAACTGTCTCCTCAGCCCCTGTAACATACATTATTCCTTTATCAACTATTTTCCATATATATTTTGTAGCAATAAAATAGATAACAAATGTATATATGTGTATACACACACACACACACACACACACACACACACCCATACATTTCTTCCCAGGGTTGGTTTACGTACCACTGTTCGCAACACAAGTCAGAATAGAGCTCCATGTTTGGGGTTGGTGAGGGTCCTGTGTAAGTTGTAACCTTTTCCCTTCTAACATGGGAAGAGTGAGATACTGGGTAGGAATCCTGCAGTTACAGGGTACAGACAGAGTCAGGGTTTTGAACTCCACTGACTGTAGAACACTCAAAGGACAAAGTGCTTTTTGATTTTAAAGTAGCGACTGTATTTAAAAGAACATTAAGTGTGTTGAAGAGAGGTATTAAATGTCACTAGAAGTTCAACAAAGCTTTGACTCTCACATATCTAAAGATAATTGAATGACGAGTAGATTCGGACACAAAGCAGGCAATTTAGTTATCCAGCATGTTTGTGTCAAGTAACAGATGCTTAAGGATTTATCTATTTGTGCTTTTCTCCAAGAACTTAATCCATGAGGAGTAGGTGCTGGTGGTGTGGCCAAGGAGCTTTCTAAAAAACAAGACAAAAATGCAAGTGTCAGAGATTTCGGGTCCAAGAAACCCCATTATTATCAATGAAAAAAGTCTAGAAGTATGAGGACAGTAGCTTTAAAAGAAATAATTAAGGTTATGGATCAAAGTATTATTATTTTTCTTTAACAAGATGAGAAAGATAAAAGTACACTTAACATTAACAGGTATTGCTATTTTTGGTGAGACTTATTGTTGAAGAATATTTTAATTTATCATTTTGTATTTATATTTTACTTGTTTAGGACAAGTCTCTAGATATTGCGTAATGTGACCTAGAATTCTTGATCCTCCTGCCTCAATCCCCTGAGTTCTTGGATCACAAACATGCACTGCCCTGAATGTTTTACAAAATACAGTCACTACTATTTATAGACATAATCATAAGGTGTGTGATAACTCAGAAAATTGCTTTTAGTAAATAGAAATCTGAATTTCTGTAAGTGTACAGAAGAAGAATTCTCGTGATTGACATTGGCTTTAGGCAGTGTTTAGAAAGCTGGTAGGTTTTAGAGCGTTCACTACTCTTACAGAGGACCAGAGTTCAGTTCCTGGCACTTATGTGTAGTGCTCACAACTTCCTGTAATTCTACCTCTCTGAGATTCAGTGCCCTCTTTCCAGCCCTGAGGATACTGCACCAGTAGGTATCAACATACACAAAACCACACACATGCACAAATGAAAATAAAATCAATCTTTAAAAAACAGAAAAAAGATGAAAGTTGCTAAGATTTCCTTGAATTATGTGTGGTTAGCTCTGCCATCTTGTCTGGTTTTCTGTGGCATACACACATATGTGCAAGCAGAAGGAAAATAGTACAAAAATTATGGTTACCTACTTCCAGGACCCATTACAAAAATGGTATTATTAATACTGAGTGAGTAATAACATACCGATACAAAAATAAAAGTTCTTTTAGCTTGTCTGGATTCCATGCCTGAAATGTTGATTTGCTAATACCTGGAACTTCCAAATTAAATTTTATGGTGTACGGATGATTTATTGTAATCTCCTACAAGGAAATTCATCTTAAAAAGTTATTGAAAGTCATTCTGTGATGGGGAGGAGGAAACACTGCTAATGGGAAGCAGCAGTCAACCTAAGACGAGAGGCTCCCTTGAGGACAGAGGGGAGGCTTAACTTGTTGAATGTGTTTTTAAAATATCTGTAGATACAGCGAGACTCTTAGTTCTTTACTTCTGGTTTTAATGATAGAATTCCCAAAGGCCTAAAATTGTGCCAAACTGTCTGAACTATGTCTGAAGTTCAAGAACAACCCACAGTGGGTCTAAAGACTTTAATCCTAGTTGGAAACTTTGAATGAGAAAGCTGGCCTTTTAGTTCTGCGTTCATTTAACGAAATATCCCATTCCTTTTATGTAGCCCTTAACCAACAACAGACTGCCTGATCTTCTCTATTAAAACATTTTTATATAAGGTCACTCTGAAATTCCTTAGTCTCAAAACTGAGTCATATTTTGTTCTTTATTTCTCATCCATCCAGTGACTAGTCAATTAATCCAGTGCCTTCCAAGTACCTGGAATGCTGTAGAAAGTTAGGCCATAAATGCTCCTTGACATTGAAGGGCCTTGTTTTATTGCTGACTTTTCCTCCTTCATACTTCATGGGGACACTAAACCCTGAGTAGTAATACTCTGGGTATTTCTTCCCTGCAATTGTGCTCTAGCTCTTGATTTGCTCATGAATCGATTTCTATGATACCTTCTGGCTGTTTTCAGTCCACCAACACTTTTGGTTATCATTTAGGATGGTTGATATTTTCCATCAAGTCGATAGTATTGACAGTTACATAGGAGACAAGCCCCTTAGAGAATATATATATTGAGTAAACTGTGGCGGGAACATCCTGATTCTGGACAACACCATGGTCTGGGAGTCCTGGACTAAATTGCAAAGCAAAAGTGAGGTTTTGTCTCTCTCTGCTTCCTGACTGCAGATGCCATGTGACCATCTACCACAAAGCTTCCCCACTTAGAAGAACTTTACCCTCCAGCTGTGACCCAAAATAGACCCGTTCTTCCTTAACTTACTTGTGTCTGGGTTTGTTTTTCCTAGCCAATGAGAAAATAAACCAATTCATTACCTATTTGACCCATACGGTGCAGTGCGTGAGCATTCCAGGAACTTAAGAGTCTTTCCTCACCCTGGCCTAGCTCTTTGGGCATTTCAGTTAGTTAGAAGACCTTCATCCTAAGTCCATCTCCATGGTGGGGAAGGCTCTGTGTTGAGGTTATTTTTTTTCAAGAGCAGGAATACAAGGCAGCTTGCCTATGCTTCCTTTTCTAGATGATGAACACTCATTCCTGACATTCTGAAAGTCATCTTCAAATCTTACTTCTAGGTAGGCTATACATGTAAATGACATGTGAATTAATTTATTTGTATGTAGTGATGTATGAGGGTTGTTATGTTCCTCTTTTATTTTAAACAGCTTTAATAAGGTCCAGTTGTCACCTAATGAACAGGTCCAAATTATACTACACAGTTTGATAAGTTTGGGCATATGCCTATCATTATGAAGATCTCCTGGACTATTGTCATTCTCCCTCCATCAGCTTTCTTTTTACCCCCATTCTAGCCTGAACCCAGGCATGCATGGAATTGTAGACTTCTGTGTATATGTGATCATAGAGTTGTGTGTTTTATGAGTCTGGTTTCTTTCACTCACCATAATTATTCTTTAATCTGTGCTATGGTTATATAAACGCAATCAGGGAATGTGCCTGTTTTTAGTTTGTTCTTTGAGTCAGAATAATTAAGATTTTTTTTTTTTGCATTGCGGCATATATAAATACTTGTTGCTGTTCCATGCTGCCTGTTTCTCTGGATATATACTCTCCGTTTCTTTATATATCTGTGGTGGCAGCCATATGACCTGGTCTTGTTTTTGTTGTTGCACAACTGTGAACATTTGCCTGAAAGAACGACATAGCTTATTTTCTATTGTTTATTTAACCTAGCCGGGAAATGACTACATAATGTGTCAGGTATATGATTAATGTTTTAAGAAGCTGAAGGGTTGGAGAGCTAGCTCAGTGGTTAAGAGCATTTACTGTTCTTCCAGAAACCCAAATTCGGTGTCTCTCAACCACCTGTGATTACACTTCCAGGATATCTAATGCCCACTTCGAGCCTCTGCAGGCACCAACACTCACATGCACACACATATGCATATTAAAACAAAAGAAATGTTGCCACAAAAGTGTGAAAGTGATTGAACCATTTTAGACACTCCTGAAGAGTGCATGGGAGTTGTGCTGCTTGTGCATTCAGTTCAGAAGTTGAATTTGTTAGTTTCCTTCATTGTTGCCGTTCTAAAGTGTGTACAGTAGCACGTACATCCCTGTGCTTTTGAGTTGTGTCCCACCAATTGGCAATGCCATTGACCATCTTCTTGTGTGTGTACTTGTAATCTCCAGATGTTTCTGCTAGAGTTCTATCCCCATGAGAGTACACCTGAGACAAACACCTTAAAGACAGGAAGATGTAATTTTCCCTATGCTTTCAGAGGTCACTCTGTGATTGGCTGAGCTAATCTCTATAGACCTGTGAAAAGGCAGAGCATCTTGTGCACCTGTCAGAGAAAATCGATCACCCCTTCCCTCTTCTCCATCTCTCCCTCTCTTCTTCCTTTCACCCCCTTCTTTTCTTCCTCCCTTTTTCCTCCCTCTCCCTTCTGCCTTCACCACCAGAACAGGTTGCATCCCCTCTTGAACAGCAAACCAGACCATACCCTTACTTCCTCAAGTTGCTTTTTATTGTGGCATTTTATCACAGCAAACAAGAATAATAACAATAAACGTAACTAAAACACCCAACTTCATTTCATTCCATCACTCCCTAAATTTTCAAATATAATAATACATGTGGCTAATATCCTCAACTTCATTTTGTTCCATCAGCCCCTAAATTTTCCAGTATAATAATACACTCAACTCTATTTTTTTTCTGTCCACTCCTAAAGGTTACGCTGCCTCAGAAAAAGATCTTTAGATGACTGTATTATTAGCAAGCATTGGGAAGTGACTGAATTGACACCCTAAGTCACATAGTGTGTTGTCAGCGTGGCATACTGAGGCGGCACAATCATTTCACTAGCATGTCAGTCAATTCTGTCAGGGAACCTTGCATGAAACTTGAGGGGACACTCTAGGGCCAAACTCTGATATCTTCTTGTGTCAATTATGTATTCAAATCATTTCTTCAATCCCAGAATTGTGTGGCTTTTTTATTCTTGATATTATTTGTAGATAGGAGACCTTCATCAGATAATATGTACAATATTGGTTTCCAGGTATGACCTATACTTTTAGTCTTTTGAACTCCAGATCCACCTGCCTCTGCCTCCTTCAGCAAATCCTACCGGCCTGCGCCACCAGAACCGGCGGCTTTTAGTCTTTTGATAGTGTCATTGAGCTAGGCATGGTGGCACATACTTATAATCCTAGCACTCAGACAGGAAGACAGGCCCCCCAATAGTTCAAAACCTTGTTGGTTGATATAGTGATTTCCAGGCTATCCAGGGGTACTTAGCGAGAACACCTCCAGCAAGGAGCCTGAAATTAGAAGCTGAAGTTTTTTTGATGAGACTGCAGAAGTTTGCTTTTCCATCTCCTCCTTTTGTGTCATACTTCAGGCACAAGTGTAGCCCACTGCTATAACATTTTCTCCCTGGTTTCTTCAGGAAGACTTGCAGTTCTTACTTTGATAGTTTATGTATGTGGTCCAGTTGGAATTAAATCTGTATATGAAGTAAGACTGAAATGAATTCATGTTCCGTGGCCTACTTCAGTCTCTCTGTTCTAACGCCGTATGTCCTTTATCTGCAGAATTCTGTTAGTGGTTTTTTTGTTTGTTTGTTTTGTTTATTGAGACAGGGTTTCTCTGTGGCTTTGGAGACTGCGCTGGAATTAGCTCTTGTAGACCAGGCTGGTCTCGAACTCACAAAGATCCGCCTGCCTCTGCCTCCCGAGTGCTGGGATTAAAGGCGTGCACCACCATCCCCCGGCCTGTTAGTGTCTTTTTAAAGAAAAAAAAATCAAGTGTCCACATGTGTGCTGGTTTAAGTTTATAGTCTTTTAAAAATACTTTTTTTAATTTTATGTGTGTGAGTGCTTGTTCGCATATATACGTGTACACCTCATGTGTACCTAGTGCCTGTGATAGCCAGAACAGGGTGTCAGATCCCCTGGAACTGAAGGTACCAGTGATTTGTGAGCCTTAATATGGGTGCTGGAAACCCAACTCAGGTCCTCTGGAAGAGAAGTCAGTGATTTTAACTAATAAACCATCTCTTTAATCCCTTATTTTGATAGTCAAAATTCTTTTCCAGTATCCAGTCTGCCTTAGAGTCACTAAATTAAGATGTTTGGGTTCAAGTAAAGTTTATAGCATAGCTTTGCATAGTTTCTTTGTGCTGTAGATGGTTTGTATATTGCTAATGAGGATGGAAATGTGACAAAGACCGTATATGTCTTAAGCAGCCTAAAATATATACCATATGATCCTTTTAACACACAAAAAGTGTTTCCTCTGCCTGATTTGTAGTGGCCTCAACACCACCTGCCTTGAATTCATTAGTTTTAACAGTATATTTTGCAGCCTTGCTTTAAATATTTTTCCTTTTTTTGTATTTCTATATGAATTTTAGAATCAGTTTGAATTTCTCTTTCTAAAGATTGATTTCATTATTAACTATGTGTCTCTGTTTGTATTTCTTTGTGTGTGTATGTGCATGTGAGTTCGGTGCCCACGGAGACTATAAGGTGGTGTTAGATGCCCTGGATGTAGAGTTACATGTGGCTCTGAGCCATCTGGTGTGAATGCTGGGAGTTAAACTGTGGTCCGCTGGAAGAGCAGCCAGTGTCCTTAACCACTAAGCCATCTCCCTAGGCTTCATTCTATGTGTGTTTTTTTAAGTGTGCTTATATTGAAATTGTGTATCATTTTGGAGAAAGCAATGTTTTAGGAATATTTAGGCTTAATTAATACTATTTAAATTTTCCTTACTTTCTCTCAAAGTGTTTTGTGGTTTTGTTGTTGTTGTTGTGTAGACCTTTCTTACCCATTGCCAGACTTGGTGCTGTTTAACTACAATTATCTTTTTTCTTCTTCTTCTTCTTGGTTTTTCGAGACAGGGTTTCTCTGTGGCTTTGGAGCCTGCTCTGGAACTAGCTCTTGTAGACCAGGTTGGTCTCGAACTCACAAAGATCCGTTAACTACAATCTTCAACTTTGAATCAATCTTTATTAGCTTGTGTTGGCTCTTTTATACGTTTGTTTCTTTTGTAAACATTATTGGTTAGGTCTGTTCTAAATGAGAACAGATTTTACTTCATTTTTCTCTTTGATACTTCCCAGTGTTTACATCTGTTACTACATAGATTCGCATCTCAAGTATACTATTGACCAGAGGTGTTGAGGATGAACATCCTCGCTCCATGTTTTTCTGAAGATGAAGCACTTGGTTACCATATACTATGAAAGATTATCTGGAGGTCCTTCCTCTGCAGGTGCTTTTTGTCAGGCTGTTTCTTGTGTGCGGAGAGCTTCATCAGTCTTTGTTTTCTTTATTCTGAAGCTCTGTTATTAGGTATGTAGCTGTTTGATATTGTATTTGTCTTGATGAATTGGCAATTGTGTTATTTTGACATATCCTTATGCCTAAAATACCTTTTGCCTGAAATTGATACAGTTCCCTCTCACTTGTGACTGTTGTGTTTTTTCATCGTTTTGCTTTTACCCAGTCTCTGTGTTTACATCTATAGTGTGTTTCACATAGAGAGCATATGGTATATTTCGGTACTTACATCTTGTTTTTTTTAGACAAATCTTATTTTATTGAGTCTGACAGATTTTGCCTTTTGCAAACACTTAGACTATATACTTTGTGACTTGATGTTGTTATGGTTAAATATTTCATCCATTATTTATTTCTTCCCATTTATTCCACCCCCCCTTTTTCATGTTAGCCTTTTTAAGAGTCATTAAGCTCTTTTTAAGTAAATTTAGCTTTCTTTTGTGTGTGTTTACACATGCATCTGTGCATGAACATTGGTTCCCTTGGAGGTCAGAGGAGGACATCAGGTCTCCTGCATCTGGTGGTTGTGAGCAGCCTGATGTGTGTGCTAGGGACCGCACTGGAGTCCTCTGAGAGAAGAGTACATGTTCCTACCAATTTCATTTTGATGTATTTTTATTATTCGGTTTTGTCTCCTTTCTTTAATTCACTGAAGTTCTTTTTTATTTTTTTAGTTACTTCTTTTGGGGTGTCTCAAGTTCACAGATCCTACTTGACAATAGGGGTATATCCTGATCAACCCTTCGTATGTTGAACATGTACTTCTAGGTGACTGAAAGCCACTGTATTGATTATCTGTATTGAACTCTACAATATTGGGTGTTTTCCTTCCAAACATTGTGGCCAGAGGCTTGAAGCTTACTGCTATTACCTGACTTATCAGAAATGTCATGGGATTCATTGTTGGCCCAGTAAATGATCATGTGAAAAATCTGAAGCTTGGTACCTACTGGTTGCAGACAGCTTCCACAGTGTTGTGATGTTTGAACCCTCATTCCATTGATGACCACCTCATGTTTAACTTACCATCTACTACCCTGAATTGTTAGTAGACCAAGTACCTATCAAACACATGCTGCTGTTGAGCAGTTTTGCTTGTCTTCTGTGTGTTCTTCGTGTCAGGTTTTGTTTATGTTATAAGCTTTCTAATACATCCTTGAAAACACCACATTAGTATAATTCTGCTTTGAAGCAGCAGAATAAAAATTATTTCATACCAGTTGTGTTTTTGTTATTCCTGATATTTTTCATTGTCTGTATAGATCGTCATGTTTGTGTATTTTGCATAAATTAGAGTATTCTGAAATGTTTATTGTTGTACAAGAATCTTTATTTTACATTGTTTAAAGACATTATAGTGGTAGTGCATTCAGGACAGTTTGTTGGGACTTGCTGACCACCATCCTAGGTCTAGTTTCATTGAGACTCCTTTTCTTGAATATTGCAAAGTGTGATAGAGCAGAAAACTTGACATCATTCTCTGGACACACACACATACACAATTTTGTTTTGTTTTTTGTTTAAGAGATGGAGCGATGCCTCAGTATTGTCGAGTACTTGTTACTCTTGCAGAGGACCTGATTTCAGTTTTCAGCACTCACATGGTGCCTCACAACCATCTGTACTCACAACCATGTGTAACTCCAGTTCCGGGGGATCTATTACCTTCTTCTGGCCTCCATAGGCTGCAGGTACACATATAATGGGCATATATGTATTCTAGAAGATCACTCATCCACATAAAATATGACCATTTATCTTTTTAAAAAAAAAGTTTAAAGACATTGTCATTGTATATTCAGTTCTCAATTTGTTTTTCCTCCAATTAAGTACTTTAAAATTTTTACAGCATTTGTAATTGTAGTTTTTATGTGAGAAAATGAGCTGTCATCCTAACTTTTTTTGCATATGAGTTGTCATGTTTCTCTTATTTCTGACTAAATATTCTCTGTTGTTAGTTTTGAATAGTTTTTACAGCCAATGTCAGTGTGTTTCTTACGTTCTTTGATGTATCTTTTGCTTTGAGTTCTTTCTTTGGTTTTGATTTTGGGGTTCATACATTTCATCACATTTGAGACGTCATCTTTGAGTGCTGTGTAATTCTCCCCAGCTCATCATTTTCATGTTTTTATTGACCCACTTAGGAATTATATCCACAAACCAGTAAAGAAAACAATTCTCAAGTAGGTCATTTCAAAATCATGACCAAAAACCAAATGCATAGTGAATTGAGCACAATTTATTTTGTGTTTATGCTCTGGTAGTCAGTGGGCTTTTTGTTTTAGGTTTAGTACCTTGTCAGTTGTAATCTCATGTTCTTTATTTGAAATAAATTTTTCAAAAAAATGCATGTATGTAGGTGAGCATGTGAACTGATGAGTACATGTGCTGATGGTGGCCATGTGTACCTGGAAGGCACAGTAGGGTGCTTGTAGCTGGAGTTACGTCCTGACTGGGTGCTTGGAATGAAATCTGGTCTTCTGGAAGAGCTGTAAGTGTTCTTAACCACTAAGTTGTATCTCCAGCCCTCATACTCTACATGTTTAAATTTCTCCCCTTATCAGGTGCTTGGCAGATAGGTGAGGTACAAGTCTTCTTTCAGCCATAGATGGTGACCCCTTTGTTCTCTTGAGGTGTTCACTGGCACACCATTTTGGCAGTTCTGGGCCAGCAGGGAGACTACTAAAAGTCCGTCTGTTGTTTCCCAGTGGTGGGCTCATATGAAGGCCCTTGTCTCTTCCTCTGAGATGTATGGTGACTCTTCACTTTAACTCATCCTGTAATTTGCTATGGTGATATACAGTGGACAGTCAAGAGCCTTATATATCTATCTGCTGGATATCAACTTGAGGGTATTATTTGCTTAATCTCATTTATATCTTGTCACAGCTAGAACAGAGCTCCATGGGGCAATAGTCAGATCCTCCAAATTATTAGAACATGCCAGTTACACATCTCTAACTAAGAAGATGGTTGTTTGAAAGACATCAAATCCCAATACATATTTAAAGCTTTCCCCTTCTTTGTAACCCCCGCCATGACAGACAAATATCAATCTGTGCTACAGCTCACATCTCTCACATTAGGCATATTTCAGCCATAAACTTATTTATGACAGGAATTTTCAAATGACTCCGCCTTTTTTTTCTGCTCTCAGTATGAGAGGGATACCACACTCTATTTCTGAGCTGATAAAATCCTCTTTCTGAAAGCATTTATTATATTACAGCCTCACATGAGCCGAGCTCCATCCTCACCCTGCGTTAAGTGTCTGCGGTAGATTTCATTACAACCATATACTGGAAGTCCTGCCAGTATCCTGGCAGCAGAGTCCTCGTGGAAAATAAATGGCAATAAAAAAGAGAAATGATAGCCTGTGTGAGCGACGAGGAGCACAGCTTTATTGAGACTGGACAACCCCAGAGTAGTGACTTGGCATGCAAACATGAGCTTAAGAGCGAGTGAGTGAAAGTTGATATTGGAATAACGACTCTGCAGCCCAGACATGGGAATAATTTAATTAATTGCACTGAAATTTCTTTGATGAATAGTTATGCGGTGCTAAGCGTGGGGTCGAACAACAGAATGAATCTCAGCTTTTTAATGGGCCAGCGCAGCTGCAGTTTTGGATGCCTTCCCACTTTATTTTTGCCTGCAGCTCTTCACAGCTCTCCTCATCCACATCTCTCCAGCTAAGTGCACCACTCCCCTAGCTCCCTCTCTCTTGCCTTCTGCAGAGTTCTGCAGAGCCAGGGAGGATGAGTACATTTGGCCAGGGGAAGCCACTGGCTGGTGACAGCTTCGAAATGAAAACCAGATCAAACGGGGGGGTGGGGGGGGTGGGGGATTGTGCATGGTTTCCTCAGGACGGAAACCTGTGCCTCCCCTCCTCCTCAGATCTCTAGGACGCTTTTGCCGAGTCTTTGCTGCTAAGTTGTATAAAGATTTTAATAAAAATGTCTTGTCCCTTGAGAAGCAGGCTGGCTTTTGTTGTCAAAGAGTGCCGGAGGGAAAAGAGCAGTGCAGCCCAGCTGGAGCTGGAGCATTAATCCCAGGATTCCTAGCCCGTATTTTCAGACAGATCAATTACTTATGGCTGTAACCAATCTCTCTCTGCTCCCTTGCTGTGCTGAGCTCGCTTTGCAGACTTGGCAGCTGACATAACCTTCCAACTTGACAGGACCGCAGCTGCCAATCTCTTTTGGGTCTGCTGGCTCCTCCGATCATTGAGGTTATACAAATGAGTCGTTAAATAAAAATCAAAAGTCAAAAGTTGTGGGTGGTAATCTCTTCCTGGCTCAGTCACACCCAAAGATCTAGAACACATTTTTAGTGGGATTAAAAATAAATAAAAAAATATTCATAATGGATGATGATTCGACTGTCTTGTTTCCTTCACTGTGATGGCCAGCACTCTGTAATAGAGGAGGGAAAAAAAAAAAAACAATAAAAACCATCTCTTCTCCAGAGGGAAGAAATTATCCACAGTGGATGCATTTCTTATCAACTTCTAGGTTGAAAGATGAACTCCGAAGTGGAGAGGAAGGAGATTAGGAGGAGAGAAGAAGGGCATGTACAGGTGAGCCGTGTCTAATGTATTTCACACCGGGTCAGTAACCCGTCTTCAGCTGCTAGGCCGCCTGGGCTCAAGGCCAGGAGATGTCGGATCAGAAAAGAAGTGACCCTCAGTAACACACAGGTGGCCTAGACCGTGTAAGCTGTTTATAGAGTATATCAGCGTGAGAATATAGCACTTCTGTGGCGGAGCAGAATCAATGGTCTCTCAAGATTGCCCCCAGAATTTATTTACTGTCGCATGTCTTAACTGCTCCTTACCAAACTGAGCCTTTCACAGCTGTGTCAGTTCAGCAACCCTCCACCCCCACTCCCACCCCCAGAGGAAGTACTTAGGGGCCAGATAAAGGAAACCCTGGAGTTCTTTTGTCATCTCCCCCCCCTCCTTCATTCTGCACAGATGTGCAGCTCTGCCTTTTGAGACTCACTCAAGTAGTAAGGCCGGGCTTGAACTTTCTGTGTAGCAAGGGATGGCTGGGAACCTTGGATCCTCTTTTTTTCCCTGCCCTTCTGTGTTGAGATTGCTGATCATAAACCATCTTACTTAGGGTTTTTGTGGGACTGGGGATGGTACCCAGGACGTCATACATGCTAAGTAAACACTCTTGATCAAGCAAGTGCTGTCTCTGTCTCTTTCTCTCTGGCCTTTCCTCTTTTCTTTGTTCTTCCATGACTTCTTTCTCTGCGGTGTATTGTTGTGTGAGGACTTTTCCTTTTTCCTTCAAGAACTACTGTGAAAATTTTCAAGAACAGAAGGAATCGTGGACCTGAACAGAGCAGAAATGGTTTTGTGTGTGTCCTGGGGAATCTCACATCTTTGCGTGTGTGTGTGTGTGTGTGTGCGCGCGCGTGTGCGTGTGTGCGCACGCACGCACATGCGTGCACGCGCCTTTCTGTTTGTCTATCTGTCAAGGGGAGCTAATCATACTCTTCCATGCTTCAGAAACCTTCTGCTATCTGGAACTCATTACTGGTGTCCCTTTGGAAGAGGTGTTCATGAACCCTGTCAACAGTTAAGCAAGGTTGTCCCTGCTGGCACATGCTGACAAACACTGTCTCCCCCAGGCTTATATTTCTTTGGATAGATTTTAGCAATGCAAAAGAAGCACTGAGAACATAATTTGTTTGACTTGGATGTTTAAAACCTGTATCTGTTTTCTTCTTTTCTAGCCTCTCCTGGATAGCCCCAAAGGAGTGCTAAAACACAAGTTAGGAGGCA
This sequence comes from Dicrostonyx torquatus, assembly GCA_028555095.1. Lineage (NCBI taxonomy): Eukaryota > Metazoa > Chordata > Mammalia > Rodentia > Cricetidae > Dicrostonyx > Dicrostonyx torquatus. The sequence goes on from JAQHUG010000111.1 coordinate 4,511,594, forward strand.
TGGTAACATCTTACCACAGCTCTTTGCTTGTGGACCTGCATTTTGTGATTCATTAAGCAGTATAGAAAAGGGTCATTGGTAGCCATGCATGACAGTACCCCATCCTCATGACAGCTTGCCAGCAATTGAAAGTTTGAGAGAGTGTAAGAAAGAAAAGGGAGGTGAGATTTATAGTTAGTGAGTTCATGTTGCTTTTTGCCTCCTTGGAATGTTGCCCGCCTTATTAGGAGTTCTTTAGTGAAACAAAATGCAGTGGTAGCTGGAAGAAATTGTGGCTCCCTTCCAGCTGCCTGTGGGGAAGAAAGGGGCTTAGGAGTCTGTAAGCCTTCTCCCCTGGTTGCAGTTAGGAAGCCAGTTGACAGTGTAATAGGCTTTTGAAAGTGGGTGCAATGGTTTGTGTGTTCTGTTTGATGTTGCAAATACCAAGCCCCCAGGGAGATCTGCAAAGAGGATATTCTGTTCTTAGAGAAGAAAAGATTAACCTGAAACGTGAACTGAAAAACTCCCCATTTCTAAACAACTTAGGTGCAGCTAAGGAATGTTTCTGCTCACTGCTGCACACACAGCATCAGGCAGAAGGCTAGGCAAATAGTTTTTAATGATTTCAAGTCATGAAAGGTGATTGCCAGTCAATGTAAGAGAAGTAGATTGCAGATTAAGTGTATGTTTGCTCGTATATATGTTCGTATATGTAAGACATCTTTGCAGACGTGCAGAATCACATACCTATAACGTCTTCTGTTTATTTCCTGAAACCCACCTTAAGGTCCCTTTCTTCATGTTCAGGGTCGTGTTAGTGATCCATTAGGGAAGGGCTGTTATTTTGGAGAATCTATGCCTGTTGTGAAATAGGCGCGGGCAGCAAGACACACAGAGAACACGTGAATGTACCCACACGTGGAGATTTATTAGAAGGGAGTGAACCGGATCCGGGGAAACGTGAAGGATGGAGAGATGGTGGGAGGAGAAAGAGACCAGAATATGGCGTCTCTGTCTTTTAAAGGTTGCTTTGCACCTGCGTATTAAGGGCGGGTTGTGTAGGTGCCTCAGACGCTGATGACGAAGTTGGTGAGCAACCCATTCCTTGCACGTGTGCAAGGGGGCGGTGGAGGTAGCTGCACACGCGCACACATGGGTCACACCCCCATGCAGCGGCCTTTTAGGACCCATGGGTAGAGTGATAACAATGCCAGTCCACATATGAAGCCAGTACTGTCACACATGAGTATGCACGTTCATTTAACAAGCATATATTGAGTATTTAGTATTTGCCTGCAGTATACTAGGCACTGCGAAATAGCATGATTAAAAGGAAAAGAAATCACCAACAGGAAGATTCAGTAGGCAAAGAAATCACTTGCCCTCAAACCTGGTGACTTGAGTTTGACCCCCAGAATCCACATAGTACAAGAAGACATAAGACTCTTGAAAGTTCTTGTCTGACCTCTGTATATGCACTGTGAAATGCAGTACCTTTCCCCTGATAAGAAATAAATGCAAAAAAATATTTATTTTGAAAGAGAGACAAGAAAAAACAATGTTTGCCATACTGGAAAGAGAGAGAGAAACAAAAACAAGTAAAACTAATTACAAACCTATAAGTTTCATGTTGTCCTGTGTTCAACAAGAACTTACTGAGTCCTTGTATGTGGTCTAAACTTAGTTTGTAATGGAGTTATTAAAGAAGCAAAACCTTTCCTCATTTCTGTTCAATTAGTGTCACTTCTGAAGAGTACACTGGCCGTGTTTACTCCTGGAGTTGAACAGAGCCCCTGATTCCTGCAGCAGTATTGCTATAGCTCTGGACATTTCATTTATCACATTTTTTAGGTAGGAGGATGTCGCTCCAGAACATTCTGCTGTGTGCCTATTTATAACCCTGGTGTACCCACTCATGGTTCTGTGAGAGCCTCCATTGCCCTGGAATCTCCATATTTCAAGAGCTGGCTACTCACCAACCAGGAGGGGTCTGCTTTTCTGGAACAAGCTTAAAGCAGCAAAATGTCCATACGGATGGGTTATAAACATTGAATGGGATCATTAATGTAAATATCCTTCATAAAAGAGCAGCAAGGTGTTTGCACTGTCTTTACTTATTATTTAAGGGTGTGCATGGAAGTGTGAGTAAGCTTTCATAAACTCTTCTCAATCCTGTGACCAGATACTTGACAGAACAACTTGAGGGAAACATGATTTATTTTGACACACAGTTTTAGAGGGTTCATTCTATTCTGCTGAAGAAAGCGGTAGAGTTTCTTACACCATAATGGCCAGGAATGCAGAGAAGAGAGAGTGCTGTCATTCTCTGGACTTCTTTCCTTTTTAACTCCCCCTTTATTCTCTCTGGTATCCCAGACCACAAGCTGGTTACCCCTAACCTCTGGAGACACTATCACAGAGACCCCCAGAAGCATGCCTCAATCTCTTAGGTGATTCTAAATGCAGTCATGTTGTCAATGAAAATTAAGTATCATAGGACATAAGGCAGAATCCAAATGTATTGCTTACCCTTTTTCACCACTAAACAAAAAGATGATTCCTTTCTGCAAGTCCAAAAAAAAAATACAGAAATGATTTCTTTCATTGTAGCAGTGTCCTGAAAGAATTAGAGTACAGTACTGGAAGTAACTTAGAAATGAGCCTTTCTTAAAGGTTGAATAACGATGGTTTAGTTTCATCTGATAAAATAGTTTGACAGAAGCAACCATAAGGGAGAAAGTTTATTTTAGCTCACAGTGCCAAGATGTAGTTCAAAATGGTGGCAGGAACTTGAAGAATCTAGACATGTGATGTCCCCAGTCAAGAGCAGAGAGAACGAAGGGAAGGAATGCATTCACACCTGTGCTCAGCCTGTTTCCTTTCCCTTTGCAGAGCCCACGCCTTAAACTTCTAGAATGGTATCATCCACAGAAGGCTGGGTCGTCCCACTTCAGTTTTATATAAGCAAGCTATTCTATTACAGACATGTCTAGAGCCCAACCTGTTCTGATTATTCCTTCATTGAGAATCCCTTCCCAGGTATGTAGCGATTATATCAAAATAACAGTTTGAAACCAATTACAACAGTTGGTGTCAATTTGTGTCCACTGCTCTTGAGGTGATGCTGGAAAGACTGTTGCCCATTTTTGTTGACACACATCCTTTTTCTATTTCTGCCATGTGTTGTTTGCACATGCACCCCTCCTCACACACAAGGGAGGAAACAGAATCTTGTGAATGTGTTCTTATTGACTTCATTCTGGCCATGACCTCCATTTTACGCAGCACTGAACAAGATGATATAATGAAGAGTAGGATTAAAAATGAGGCCACTCAAGAACAGTCATTTAAATAGTGAACCTTCAAACTGAAGAGATGGCTTAGCTGTTAGAGTACATAGACAGACACACATGTGTTCAGTATATCCATACTCATAAAGTAAAATATTTCGTTTGAATAAGACATAAACAATGACTCTTGCTTACACTGGGTCATATGATTCTGAAGTTGTCTTTTCTGGAATAAATTGGGTAATTTATAGGAACGAATTAGGAATTTACCTCCATTCTATTTGTATGTCACATCTGAGTGAGCTATAATGTCATTGCGTGGCCATTTGAATTTTTTGATACAGGGTCTTGCTATGTAGGACTGGATGTCAAGAAACTCACATTATAGACCAGGTTGGTCTCCTTCATGTGGTGTTTTTCCTGCCTCTTCCCTCTGAGCTCTGTGATTATAGGTGTGTGCCGCCATACTCTTCTTCAGCATTTTGTGTAGAGGTGTGTGTGTGGGTGGATGTGGCTTTCCTTTAAGATCCTATAGTGCTTATTTTTATTTTGTTGTGACCACAATTCCAGACAGACCCAACATTCGGTTCAGAGTACCAGATATTTCAATGTATCCCAAAGGAGAAGGCATGGCAGCAGGCAGGTGTAACAATGGCTACTGATCTCCTTGTGGTCGACCAGGAATCAGAGATGACTAGAACCAGACGTGGTCATAGCTGTTAAAATTCTTCTTTTCCCAGTGTCCTGCTTCATACAGTTTCCACAGTCTCACCACAATGGCACCATCTGCTGGGGGATATGCATTCAAACCATGAACATCTGTAGAGCATTTTAGACACAAACCACAAAAAACAAAAACAAAATAATAAAATGGCCCATTTGTGTATATACCCTCGGACATAGTCAACCTGTCAGTGGCCAAAACATGAATGGGTGCTCGTACACACACACACACACACACACACACACACACACACACACACACACACGTACATACACATGCACACGCAGGGCTCTTCCTTGGTAGATAGCTGTCAACTTCCATTATCTCACCAGTCAGGGTTGAGCCTTCGGAAATCTTTTATTCATGTTTGAGTTTTAACTGGCTTAGTCTTTTACAAGTAACCACAGCTGATGTATCATGTCTAGGTTCCTCCTTAGGGTCTTGAGAGACCTGACCTTTTATTTTATTTTATTTTATTTTATTTTATTTTTGTGTGTGTGTGTGTGGTTTTTTTTTTTTGACCCATTTTATAAAACCAGGAACCAATTTTCTCCCAAGAAGCCAACCTCAAATCAAATAAGAAAGCAGTTGGTTACCCAGTAACAGTCATGCCACTATTTCACCAATGGGCACGTTTTGCCTAGCATGGTATTATATCATGCCGGGTCCTGTGCTTGTACCAGAGCGTCTATTTATGTCTTTTAAACAGCTCCGCACTAGATAAAATGCAATATCCTTTTCCGTTGTGAAATGGGTGGGTCTATACAGGTTGCAGATTCCTCCACCATGTTAATTGAAAATCTGGCCCAGGAAGTTGCCTAAGTAATGTATAGAATCGGCGTTCTACCTTCAAAACATGTCACGACGTTTATTATCCCAGTTTGAGATGAAGGTAAATTCCCATTTAAAAAGAAAAAAAAAGTCTCTGTAATGATTAGCAAGGGCCTAGTATAATTTAAGGTATTCTTTGGAGTTTATAAATATAGCCTCATAAAAAGCCAGAATATAAGGAAACTGTGACTTTAAGTCATTAGAAGCCCAATGGTTTGATAAAATAACAGGAAACAGACAATTTATTATGAGCAGTCTCAGTAGCTCTGGATTATCTATAAAACTTTTACAGCCTTTCCCAAGTGGCAAGAAGCCATAAAACTTGCCTGAATGAGGGACTTGTTAATTTACTTGTTAAAGCAAATTAAAAATTTATAAGTGCTTTTAGGTAAATGAGATCTCCTCTCATTGCTGCCCTTGCGGGGCCCTGGAGTCCTAGGAGGGGAGAGCGGCTATGCTCAGACACCACCGCAGAACAATAAAAGCTATTAAATTGTACCAGTTTATTACAGCCAAGCGCTGCAGCTGTTGCCATGGCTAGCTGCGAGGTACTGGCGGTTTACAGCCTAGGGTTGCAGTAGGTTTTCTTTCTTACTCAAAACAAAAAAGGAAAATTAGGGGGAGGGAGTGAAAAGCTAGATAAGAAGATTGTATTTGACTTTAATTCCCTGCAGCTGGTATTCAGGTCATGCCTCCCTTTTTGCCCTTGACCTTACCAATCCACAGGTTGTGACCTGTGGGGTTCCCCCCCCCTCTATTTCTGGACTTTTTTCTTTTAACTGCTAGCTGATACTTGTACATCCTTTTATGATGGTTTTGAACCATTTGGTCCATGGACCAAGGCCAGAGATCTTTGGCTGTTTATATCACTTCATTAACATCTATTGAAAAGCAAATGTCAGTCTTCCTCTCTTTTCTTTTCCCTACCACCTCCTCTTACTCTCTCATCCACCCACTGCCTAGCTTCAAAGTCTAAGAAAGTGCACTGGTAAGGTGGCTTAGTCATTATGCTTGCTTTGCAAGAGTAAGGTTCTGAGTTTGTTCTTACATAAGACTTACTGTAATCCCAGTGTTAAGGGATAGGGACAGAGAGATTTCTAGGGCAGGCTCTCTAACCGTGCTTGGAGAATTCCAGGCTACTGAAACAGAAAACAGTTATGAGAAAGGACACTGAGGCTGGCTATGCTGAAGAAGTCATGGGCTTAACACATCGCAAGACCAATGTAAACACAGCACACAGAGTGGTAGATTGGAGAATGTTTACATTTTCCTGAGTGCAGGGTATTTTGATGGTCCTACATGTGCCTATCATACCAGAGAAGTTACTACGAAGCTAATACAGTTAAACATGGTAGCCTCAGAAAGCCATACCTAGGGATACACACTTGCAGTCTTAGTTCTGGGGATGTAGAGACAGGAGGATCCCTGAGACTCACTGGGCAGCCAGCCTAGCTCACATGGTGAGCTCCAGGTCCATTGAGAGAGAGGCTGCCTCAACATACAAGGTGGATGGCTTCTTAGGGACAATGTATCAGGTTGACCTCTGGTCTCCACATGTACAAACATGCAAAGTTTACATTTAACTGTTCATATTTGTAGGACAGAAAATGTATGTATGTATGTAAATTATTGACCCTTAGAGTAAAAATGACAATTATTTCACAAGCATATTTAAATTTCAAGATATATCTGGAGAAGTCAGATTTTGCAGACATTTTCTTCTGATAATATTTCCAGTCACTATGCAGAAAACATTAGCGTTCAGAATGTAAATGATAAAAAAGTATGTCCTATTATCATTATTTGTTCACCTGATACAGCCTAGTATCACAGGAAAAAGAAAGTATCAGTTGAGTAATTGCCTTTATCAGATTGAGGTGTAGGCATATTCTTAGAAATATCCTGACTGCTAATTGATACAGGATGGCCCAGCTCACTGTGGGCGTCATCATCCCTAGTCTGGTGGTCCTGGGCCCCACAAGAAAGCTAGCTAACAATTCCCTGTGAGACCGCGAGCCGGTAAGCGTGATTCCTGTATCGTTCCTGCCTTGAGCCTTTTTTTTTGTCTTCCCTCACTGATGGATTCTGACTTGGAAGTGTAAGCCATAGAAACCCTATCTTCCCTAAGTTGCTTCTAGTTTCAGTGTTTTTCCACACCAGCAGACAGGAAAATAGTCATTGTTACAAACTTGTTTTCTCCATATTCACCTCTTGTTCCCCTACATATACAACCATAATGTGTATTCCACGGGAATTATATTTTAAAAAACATGTTAGCATTAAGGCAGCACCAAAAGTAGGTTAGAGTAGCATAAGTAAATGTGACAAACAAATTTATATTTTGGAGAGTATCCCAGAGCTATAGAAGGCATTAACTTTTAAAACAGTTTTCACTATTCAATAATTTCTTCCAATAATCAGTTCTTCATCTGGTTGGACTTCATTATTTGAGATATATTGCTATACATTAACGTTAAAAACCTCTTTTTATTATATAATATTTGTGTGTTTGTGTGTGCTGTATTGTGTATGTTTGGGAGCACATGCCCCATGGCTGCACATATGGATGCCAGAGGCTACCAAAGGCTGTCTTTCTCTTTCACGTTCTACCGTATATATAAGGTCTCTCTGAACCTGGACTTCTCTGACTAGACGAGACTAGACAACTCTGGCAGATGAGATCCTGGAGTCCTCTTGACTCTGCTTCCCTCGCACTAGGGTTCTAGGCTTGTGTAGGCATGTGTCTCCTCTCTTGGCTTTTTGTATGAGTGATAGTCATCTGGTCTCTGATCTTCAATACCTAAGGAGCACGATCTTTACTAAATGAGCCATGTCCCTCGTCCATAAACATTTTATTGGCACCAGTCATAGTTCCTTTCGATGTGTCTCACCATCATTGATAGACTCAGCTGGAATAAGAGCTCATGACTATTGCACACGTTATCAGTGTGTGAGGGTGTCTTCTGGACTGAATCTTAAATCCTTTATGGCTGAAACTTGTCATTTGATTCACCCATAGCTGTAACCACAAAGTCTTTGGGCTTAGGAAGCTTTGATGGCTATCCCATTCTTTTATTTGAAAGGATTAAACTAAATTGTATGTGCAGAGAGAGTTGAGAGGTTTAAAAGTTTTAAAATAGCAAGCAATAAACGATCCGGGTCGGAGGTCAATAACTGAGGAGATCCAGGAAGTGTTCTAATGGGAAGGTAATACAGTGTGAAACCCAAGCACAGCTGTGAGGAGGTTGGGGTAAGCCTTTTGGAGGAAGTAGCGGTGCCTCAGATCTGTCTGCTTTTGAAAGAGTTCATGTGGAATTTTAGTGTATATGTGCTCTCGTTAGTAATATTGATATATGTTGTATAATGATTGCTTAATTGCTAATTTTCCTACGCTAATTGATGTTTTTCTATAAAACCAAATTCTTGAGCTCTTTACATTTATTGAATGCCATCTGGCTTATGAATTTTCATAAGAACTGCCAAAAAATAAATAAAACGTAAAAAGAAAATGGTGCGGTACCCCCCCCCCCATAAAACGGTGGAGGTGGGTCTCTAAAATGACTTTTTAAATGTTTCTTTCGGGACTGTTTCTAGAGACTGAGAATTACACATATGTAGAGCCCGAGGCAGCCCAGCTGGTAGAGGGCTGGCATAGCTTGCCCAGGGCCCTGAGTTCCATCCCCAGTAACAGATAAAGGAGGGTCTGGTGGTGCATGCTGAGACAGGAGGATCTTGAGTTTCAGTAAGGCCTAAGTTACGAACTAGAAAAGAATCTTATTCATTACAAATTTTGTAAGAAATAAAATTGATTTCATTTGATTATACTCTTCCCCATCTTTTTATTTTACTCTAATTTATTTCTTCAGATGACTGAGATAAATGAAAATTTACTCTTGATTACTTTTCCTCCCAACATGAGCCTTCCCCACTCCATAAATTTCTGTTAACAAACTCATCAGTGACCATATGTATTATCCTGGTACTTGAGTTTCTGAGGCAGGGGGATTACCAAATGTTTAAGGCCCATTTTTTTCCACATCGAGACCATTTTCCTAGCAAAAATGAGAACAAAAATGTTCAATTATCAAGTCATTCTTTGAAGAAATTTTAGACAATATTATTCAATTTATTTTTCATTTTATCATAATATCTATTAAGATTTAGTTTCATCAAATCATGTATTCATCATTCAGAATTGAAAAACATCATCATAGTACTGCTAATCAAGATATATGATATATTTGCGAGACATGGTGACAGACACCTGTGATTGCAGCACCATCAAGGATGAGGCAGGAGCATATTGCTGGCAGGAGGACATAGCAGGAGTCTTAGACATATAGTCAGACACACACACACACATTAACCCATTCACATTATGTATTTATGCAGTTTCCTTTTCTCCGCTTCTGACATGCCAGAGTGATTGTATCTCATTTTTCAGGAATGTTTGGTCACCAAATCAAAAATCTCTGTATGCAGTATGTACCCAGAGAAATAAGCTGCTGTTCTTGAATGTTATGTGTCTGTGTTCCCTGTCAAATATGATGTTACCTGTGGTGACAGAATATTATTTTGAAAATGAGTCTGAGTCTTGGATAAGAAAACATGTCTACAAATAGCAGGTATTAATTGACTCCACTTAGCCCTGAAATGGTAAACAACTGCCTGGGCACACAATAGACTCTAACTGAGGATACTGAACCAAGTGGGTACACACATATCAATGTTCTTTGTGTGTTTTAGGCTCAGCTTTACTCTCCATTCCTGAGTATTTTAATTTAGACCCTCAGATTTCTTTGTGTATAAGGGGAACACCTTACTTACTTCAGAAAATTTATGCAGAGATTCTATCGTGGGGGTAATGGCTCAGCTGTTAAAGAGTACATACTAGTCTTGCAGTGGACTGGTTTGTTTACCAGCAGTGATGGTAGATGGTTCACAACTGCTGGTAACTTGAGCTTGAGGGTACCGCACACCCTCTTCTGGCCTTGTTGGGTATTGTGCACATGTGCATACACAGGCACACATGCAGACATACACACACATACTTAAATGAGTTATGTGCAGTTATTTAAAAATTATGTTTTAGAAGGCCCAACATTGACCCACACACGTTGGGTCAAGTTGACACAACATGAATCCAGCTTACTGGTACCTGCTGGTCTTGTGTTAACCCTCCAGATGTGAGAATGTAGCACGACCTGTCCTCTGTTTTGTCCTTCTGATACTTGACTTCACACATGTCAAGTATCAGACACATGTAGAAGCTGCAGTCTGGGCAATTCCTGGGCAATTTGAATCACAAATTAAGTGAGTTATTCAACCCTTGCATCTTTTCTTGTCATAGCTCAGTGAAGGATTTCACTCAAAGTTGGTACTGCATTCATTTGGTTTTGTTTCTAGGTAGAGGAATTCTCGACTGGAAAGTTGATTGTGTACATCAAAGCCACCATAAGAATAAATTTAAGCCTGATAGTGTACGCAGCTTCAGTACACATTGGTGAAATATCCTGCTGATTGCTGATTACAAACAGTTGTTAATTCTCTACTTCACTAAATTCAAAGTGGAGAAACTTTCCTTAATAAAGAACAGATTGAGGAGATACACGACCTCACTGTGTGGGAATTAATGGCAGATGCATACACTGGTAGTTAAAATGTTTCATTAGATGTTAATGTCTTGCTGTGTTTTTAATTGTTCAGGAATTAGCCTCTAGAATATTAAAACCATCTGTTTGTTATCATGATGAAACAGAATGCTTAAATAGTTATTAATTTGTGTTTCTTCTCTCTTTTTTAAGGAATAATCTTTAAAACTTTGATCTGTTTGGAGTGTTTGGAATGGGGAAATTTGAAATGGGGAATTTGAAATGGGGAAGTAAAGAATTTTAAAGCATACCCGTGCTTTAAATGACTGATTTGTCATTTTTTATATAAACCCAGTGTGTGTGTTTTATACCCCCTCCTACCCTTTTCTCCCTCTGCTCTCTGTAGAGAGTTTAAGATGCAGAAGCCATGTTAACTCTTCCCATGATGCAGTGAGAAAGACCACAACACTGTCTTCAGCACTTTATACTCTTTAGGTATGGCGTTGCATGCTTGAAATCCCAGCATTTGGAAGGTAGAGGCATGTGGCTCTGAAGTTCAATGCCATTTTAGGCTATATGGGACCATATCTTAAGAAGATTGATTTTTCGTTTTGTGTGTATGGTGTTGTTTCCATGTGCATGCAGAGCCTACAGAAGCCAGAAGAGGGAAGCATATTCCCTAAATCTGGTTGTGAGCTGCCTTGTGAGTGCTGGGAATTAAATCCGGGTCTGCTGAACCATCTCTCCCGCCTAGAGGTGAGACAGAGTCCCAAAGGAGAGAAAGTACTTTTTTTTTAGGTTTTAAAGTATCCATTGTTTTCCACTGTCCTCTGTGTCTTCTCTGAGAAGCTGAAGATGCTGGCCGGTACAGTTTTCAGCTCATATTTGACAGTTTTCTTGACATAGGCTCATCTTTATGTCCAGGATCCCCAGCCTGAGAATTGAGATGTGTTTTTAATGTGTACAGTTGTGGTGCACAGAAACAATGCACAACAGCCTCACCTTTGTGTTATTTGGTAGACATATTTCTTCTGGTTTATACTGTACGATGCCTGTGTGATATTTTGGAAAACACTGAGAAAAACCTATGTTACCTGCATTGCTTCAAGAGCATTGAACAGACTCTGCAGATGCCAGCCTTGTCCCCTGTGTTGAAAGCAAACATCTGAACATTCTGCTTCTCCCAGTTAGCTTTGTCAACCTGATGCAGCCTACATTCATCTGAGATCAGCGTCTCAATTCAGGATTGCCTAGATTAGACGTGACTATGTCTGTAAGGACTTTCCAGATAGTGATTTGATGGAAGTGGACCCAGCCCGCTATGGGTGACACCACCCCTGGGTAGGTCATTCTAGGCTGTAGAAGAAAGCAAGCTAATCCTGAGCCTGTCAGCCAGCAAACCAAATTGACCCATGGTTTCTGCTCCCAAGTTCCTCCTTGAGTTCCTGTCCTGATTTCCCTCAGTGACAAGCTGTGACCTGTAAGATGAAATAAACCCTTCCTCCCGAGTTTCTTCAGATCAGAGTGTTTTATCAAAGCAACAGGAAAGAAAGCTGCCTTCAATGCTCTTGCCCTCAAACTCAACTAATGTTACCCCAAGTATAGCAAATTGCCACATAAGTGGGCCTACAGTGGGAAGAAGTATTTCCCTCTACACGGGATCCAGATTATAGTTTCCAGGTCCCTAGTGTTAAGATGTCATTTTTTCCCTCATTGTTAGGAACATTAATAAGTTTCTAATGAATTCATGCAGATCAGCTAAAATCTAACAAGAGTTGGAAATTTTGCTTAAGTAGTGAGTCTTTTTTCCATCCTATTGAAATGCTGTGTGTGTTGGGCAAGAATTCATGTTGCCTGGGTAGTTTATAGTTCTCCGTGTGTTATCATCATTAGTGTTAATTGTCAACTTCAGAGCATCTTGAATCACCTGGGAGATGGGCCCCTGCCGCCTGCCTGAGGGGGATTATCTTCATTATCTCAAATGGTCTCTAATCCATTCTTAATTGTGGGCAGTACCATTTCCTAATTAGGGGTCTTGGATTGTGTGACATGGGTATAGCAAGCTGATCAGAGTCATGTTCTGTTTCCTGACTGGATGCCATGTAATCCGTTCCTTCAAGCTACTGCTATCTTGATTTCCCTTCTGTTATGGTTTATATTCCTGAAGTATGAGTCACAATGACCCCCTACCTCGAGCTGCTATTGTTGAAGTATTTCATCATGTCATCTGGGGTGAAAAAGGAAAACCAACATACTGCATACACTTGCCTCTAAGTTAAGTCTGTATTATCATCATCTCTGCATTATTTTACCTAGGTTAAGGCTGGGATGTACTATTTAACTTTCCATCTTCTGAAACAGTAAGATATCACTGCTATGTGTCTCTGAGCCTCTGACCATGGTCCCTTAGATGCCAGGGCTCGGAAGATCGTGATAGATAGAGGCCAGCGTAGGGTTTGAGGACCATCCTTTCTTACTGTTTAAAGGACTCCTTGTAACTTCAGAGGTAATCCAGTTAGTATTTTTGTTCCTGAGAGCACATCCCAACCTTGAGGAATGTGTGTACCCAAAGTCATGTAAACGTGTCTGTAATATGACAAGAAAAATCTTTTATTATCTCCATTCAAAAAGTTTCTTAAGGCATTAGTTTTTCTTTTTACTTGTATAATTAATTGAGTTACTTTTGTAAATATTTTGTAAATATTGCCATTAATATTGAACAATTATCATTTGATACATTTTTACTAGTGGGGAAATAGGGCCTCACATGCTGGTCTTGAACTTGCTGTGTAGACAAAGATGGTCTGCAACTTCTGATCTTTCTGTCTCTCCCTGGCAAATGCTGGGATTCCAAGATTATGTCGCCATGACTAGTTTGGTATGTGCAGAATTGAGTTTGGAACACAGGGCTTCCTGTGTGCTAAGGAAGACTCTAATCACCAGATACATCTCCAGCCCCAAAAGCAGACTTGCTTTTTTCTGTTTTTCATGGTGCAGAGGATTGAGTCTAGATACTCACACATGGTAAGTAAAGAGTTCATTGAGCTCGTTACTTACCTCCTCCACCTTGCAGTACATGTTTTTGAAGGTGTCTACCATTGTGAGAAATATTTGAAGAAAAATTATAGCTGAGTTGAACTATATGAAAACAAGAAAAATTTTCTTTAAAAAGAAACTGTTATTAAAGTAAATCAGAATCTTAAATGCCTCACATCATCTAAATTATTAGAGTAGCACTCTTGTCTGTAAGCACATATAATACTTAGAGAACCATTAACTTCTTTTAGTGGTTTTTGACCTTTGCAGAACAAGTACTTTTAAAAATCTCAAATGCCAGAACGATGATTTCTTAACCTAACAGTAATTATATGCTACTTTTCCATTTATTTTTACTATACCTGATTCTTTGAAATAACTTAAATTACACATGATCACTGTTTCCAGAAGAAAGACCATCATTGTTCATTCTGAAAGATGATGAGTCCATGAACTGAGTTAACTATTGTACATCACTCTTCACTTTACCTGCCCGTCAGCTTACTGGCACATATCAGAAAAGGACCCTTTCATGACTCTGGAGCCTCTCGCCCTTATATTATCAAGCAGGCATCAGGACCAGGTCTCTCTCTCCAAGATAGGTATATGCCTGAAGCCTAGTAAGAAAATTGGGTGATGTAGACTGACCTGAAAGGCATTCTGTCCCTTAAGCTTCCTTAAATATGGGACAGAACTATGGGATGGAAAGGTTACCAGGCAATGGTTAGCTCTTCTGCATTGCTACATCCTTCAAGGACAGGCTGGGGACTGAACATTGTGTGTGAATCCTAGAGTTGTGGCCACAGTACCTTTTATACTGAGTATGCTGGTGGATGCCTATAATTTCAGCACTCACAAGATACAGGCAGTTGGATAAGAAGTTCAAGGTTAAACTGGGCTGCACATGAAGATGACACCAGCCTGGCCTATAGGGGACCCTGTCTCAAATCACAAAACAAAAACAAAAATTCAAATGAGGAGCAAGCATAGAACTCGACTAAAACCTGGTCGTGAGTGCCCATAGGAATATTCATTTAAGCACTGTAGGAGGAAGGGACAGATTTTATTTATCATTAAATGGACTTGATTTTATTTGTAACAAGTTAGACAGAGGTTGTAGAGCCTCTTGCCCTGAGTTCTCGCAAATGTCTTTGGCATACTTTTGAACAACTTGACAGAAGTAACCTTAAGACAATGCAGTGACAAAAGCCTCACTGGTGTGGGTCAAACACAGAGTCAGTGACACATGATAACCTTTCTGGTTAAAAAA
>JAQHUG010000111.1:4526809-4542261 GCA_028555095.1 Dicrostonyx torquatus
TCCTAGCATGTGGAAGTGAATTGAGAGCAAACCAGGTGGAGAGAAGGTTCGAGGGGCGGGTCTTGCCACATCCCTACTCCATCAGTAGCTCTGTCAATCAGGATGTGGGTGAAGTGAAGACCCCTTGTAACCTAACTGCCGGTATGGGTTACTTTCCCATTGCTGTGGTAAAATACCCAGGCAAGAAAGGCATCTTAAGGAGATCATGGTTCATTTTGGATTATACCTTCTGAGTACAATAGAGTCCATAATGATGGAGAGTATGTGGCTGTAGGGGCATGAAGCAGAGAGATCACATTTCACCTGCATACAAGAAGCAGGAAAAGATAATAGGAAGTGCGGGGATGCTGTGAACCCTCAAAGTCATACCTTAGCGATATCCTTCCTTCCATATGGACCTACATCCTAATGGTTCCATAATCTCCTCAAATAGTACAGCCAAGTGGTTACCAAGTGTTCAAATGTGATAAATTATGGGGTGCCATTTGTCATTCAAACTGTAGCTTCACCTTTCAAAAGGATTGATCTGATGATTAACTCCCCAGTAAGTGATGTTTGGAGGACACATTGATACTCTGAATGCCACTCCAGTGGCCTCTTTGAACTTAATTACTCCAATTAGTAGAAGCCCCTTCTGATGTACTAAGGGTTCGTCTTTGTGCATTTTGGGGAACTAGAAGTCTATAACATAGGATCCAAAATATTCTAGAACCTACATCTTCACCTCCATGTACCAAAATGTCCCCAAGATTTTAAAAATGATTGATCATAGGAGCTGCAACACTAATTGAGCTCTGTCTCCACAGAGGTGATACAGCTTTCCATCAAAGAGTCCTTCAATGATATGAGCTACATACAGTTATAACTTACAAAGATGACTGTGGACAGAGAAGGAACTGTCCATGTAATGAGATTTTTGTTTTTGATCTGTTTTGAAATGAGCTCAGTCCAAAATTATGGCAAGTTGGAAAGAAACTTTGTGTCAACGTTCATATCATAAAATTTTTGATAGCTGTCATCCCAAGTATTTTATGTTATAACAAGTTCTATACTCTTGATTTTTCAATTAAAAGCGATGTGGGGCTGGAGAGATGCCTTGGTAGTTAATAGCGCCTGCTATCCTACCAGAGGACTGAATTTCAATGCCTGTTGTTCATATTAGGTGGTTCACGACTACTTGTAGTGCCAGCTCTGGAGGATCTGATGCCCTCTCTGGCGGCTGTGGGTACCCACATGCCCATGTACAGATATACAAATAGACACACATATACATAATAGTAAAATAAATCTTTAAAGCAAGGATGTACAATGATGTGATGTGTTTTCTATACATTTGATTGTACTTGATTTTGATAGCTTTATTATATAGATTTTAAAAGCCAGGCATTTTGGTACACATCTTTAATCCTAGGCCTTGTGATATGTAGACTGGAGGATCAGGAGTTTCGGGTCATCCTCGGTTTCATAGTGACTTTGAGACCTTGTTTTAGAACACACACATTCATACACACATACTGAATCTCAGTACTAAAGTAGAGATGATAGTGAAACCTAAGTCCTAGATACTCTCGTTTCATCTGCACATCTGTCTGCCCTCCATCTAAAGATCCTGTTCTCAATGTGTTTGAGAAGTGCATCTCAGTTATCCAGGGCTTCTATCCATAATTGTTGCAAAGGTACCTTCTTTCTGAACACCAAACTAAAAACAACATTCCCTTAATATCAGAACTCAGCCAATCTTAATTATCTCTGTGTTTAGCAATATTCATTTCATTCAAATCAAGTGCAAAGCAAGCTCAATCCATCGCAACTGGCTGTGGTGTCTTCCCTGTCCTTTCAGCTCAGTTCTTCCCTCTTTTGTCTTCAATTTGCTTTTGTGTAGGGAAGTGCCTGAGAACCTGACCTCCCACTGAATCTTCTGCAAGTGTCTGATTAATGATTAGAACTTGAGTGATGTGGAGAGGTTGCAGTGTCTAAGGCCAGATCCAAATCCCCTGTAACAGCCATTTGCTGCTCTTCTCTGCATCTATATCATCTGTAACATCTTTGCGAACCTTAGGTAAATTCTTTGGAATGTACATACATACCTCTAATTTCTTGTCAATCGAGATAAGAACCCTTTCAGATAGATTCTTAGGCCGATAGAGATTTCTCTGTTTTGCTCTAACCCATAATATGTCATAATGTATGACATTTATGCCAATGTAATTGAAAAGTGCTTTGAGTTATTACCTTCTTTTTCTGCTAATATACAACCTTGATCAAACTGTTACCATATTGGAACATGGAATTTGGGGTAACCTAAACATGCATTCACAATCTTTGTTCACTTGTATTTGGCTCTAGAATGAATTGTGTCTCATCCCCTTGGAGGTAAGAGCTGTGTTTCTGCATCATACTTGTTAAGGGAATTGTGTACTTTCTGTACTGTGCTTCTGTGACCCATGATGTGTGATGGAACTTCTGCCCTACCTGCTGGTAGGATGTGGGCATCAATCACTCTGATTGCCTGGTTGCTTATGTTTACAACTCTACAGTGACTTATTTTTCTCTCTTTATTAACCCACTATCTTTTCAACCCTCCCAAATCCATTGAACTGCTTTAAATTTTTCGGGCTAATAGAAGCAGTTTTGTAGCTTTTAGTGTCTGAGAGGTATCAATATTCAAGTCACGTGTACGCACTTCACCGAAACAGTGTCCAGAGTTTTCTTCTTTCCTTCCCTCTCCCTCACCTTTTCTCACTGAACCCAGACTCTGGTGATCTGGCAAGATTGGTTAGCCAGTAAACCCTTGTGATGCTCCTGTCTTTGTGCCCTAGCACCAGAGTTGGAAAGGCATTCCCCTAAGCCTGGCTGTCTACTTAGGTGCTTGGGATTCAATCTTAGGTCCTCATGCCTGCTGGGCAAGCACTTTACCAGCTGAGCCCTGGCACCAGCCCCCTCACATTCTCGTTTTTATTCATTCCTTGACTTGTGTTGCCTATATTCATAGTGGGGCTTCCTACCTCAATTAACCCAGTCTAGAAAGTTGTTTACAGACATGCCCAGAATTTGTCTCCTAGGCAGTTCTAAATCCCATCAAGTTGACAATCAAGATTAACCATTCAGTCATTAATAATAGTTGACACACTCCTGAGATCACCATTCCAGAATACAGAGAACATGTTTTTCACAATGAAATCTAATGAAAAGGAAACTTGGTCTCTTATGTTTTATAAAAGATAATTCTGTTGATAGAATTACCACTACCTATGCCGGATACTCACTCCCTCATTCTGTTTAGTTTGCTCTAATTCAGTTGCCTCCTATGAAATTAGAGAAGGGGCTATAGACATTTTCACAGAAAAACAATCATAAGACTGGAAAGCTTGCTAGTCAGGTTTCTCACTGCCTGTGTTACAGCAAAAGCCTTCTAATGCTGGCCACCATGGATGCTGGGACAAATCAATGCAACCGGATTGATTTTTCTCAGGTCTTTAAATGTTTAAGCTCACACCTGGCCTTTGTGTTGTCTCCTGCTTTTAGGTAATAGCTGGGAATTCCAGGTGAAGGATTACAAGTTCTCAGCTACTTATGCTACCCACAAATGATCCGTTGGTTGCGGTTGAAAATACCAGTTTGAAAATGTATTCGTGGGATTAGGAATGAGCACGTCTTCCCTGAAATCTTGTGGTTTAGCTTTAGTGCTTAGGGTAGTCAGTCCGTGTCTTTGAAATATTGAGCTGGCTGACAGCTTAAAATCCTAAGTTTCCTTTAAACTTGAGCTGGGCTTTGGAGGAAAAAGGGGTAGCACGGGGGGTGGGGAATGGATTTTATGTACAGCTCTCCAAACAGAATTCACTTAAGTGTGTTTGCCGCCAGGGTCTGGGGAATGCAAGCCAGCTGATTCCCTGCCTTCCTCCTTGGGTTCTGCCTTCAGCCCAGATCAACATTTAGTCAGATAATTGACATTGGAGCCTCTGAGGTCTGTTGTGGGCTTTGTTATAAAATCATTTTCCTTCATTTTCATGAAGAAGCATAGAAGAGGGACAAGGTTTAGTTAAGCTAGGTGTGTATAAGGAATATTCCTTGATACTCTTTTTTATTTTAAATTATAATTGTTTGCTAGCGAGCAGGCATTCCTGCATATGGTGAGGAGAGAACAACTTGCAGGGCAAGGTTCTCTCCTACTGTGTGGATTCTGGAAATTGAAGACAAGACCCGCCACCATCCCAGACATACTGAAGTCCAGGGGGATGGTAATACACTGCAGAATTGTGACTGTGTTCTCTATGATCCTCTGCCTGGGCACTGAACATTGAACCAGCAAACAGTAAACAGCAATAGAATCAGGAGTGTGGGTCCTAGATTTTGGCCTAACTCTGAGGTTTTTTGCTGTTTCTTCATCCATGCTTTAAAATGGTTCTGCCTATCCACTGTGAGAGAATCATTTAAATAATACATCCTGTCTTGTCTTGCTTTTGAGACAGGGCCTCAGGTATGCCAGACTAACCTAGAACTCATTGTGTAGCAAGGATGACCTTGAACTATCAATAACCCTGCCTCCATTTCCCCAGTACTGGAATTACAGGTATGTGTGTTACCTGTGCAGGGTTTTCACAGTGCAGAAGGTTAAACCCAGGCTTTTGTTCTATGAGTGAGCTATATTGTCAGAGCTATAGTGCCAGTCAAGAATGAGAATTCTGATGCAGCTTATGAATCAGAGTATATGCTCCACATGTAGGTTTTATGGTCATTATGGCTATTGCAATCATACTGATTTCTTGTACTTGGAAATTAAAGTGGCCAAGTGGGCCCAGCTGGTAAAGGCAGTTCCCACGAAGCCTGATGACTTGTGTTTCATTCCTGGGATCCACATGGTTGATGGAGAGAACTGCCTCCCACAAGTTATCCTCTGGCCCCTATAAATACAATTTGACATGGGTGCCACATCCCTCATGCACATATATACACAGATAAATAAATAATACATGTTTTATAATGCATCATACTTAACAGGACTTGAGATGAAGCTCGTTTGATAAGATCTCACATTCAAGATGTGATAGTACACTCTTCTGTCTGAGCCACATCCCAGCCCCCGAATCCTTCATAAACAGTGAAAAGGTGAACATCTGAAAAGACATTCTCCTGACCTATCACACACCAGTTAGAAAAAGCTCATATAGCTTGCACCTGGATGAAGTTGGAATTAGTAAATTTCACATTAGAGTAGGAGAAAACTCAGCCCTTAAAGGGCGCATGAGCTCTGTTAAGTATGATGCATTGGTCCAGTTTTTTGAGCATCATTAGAGTCTGCTTCTGTAAGGGGGCGGCGTGGGTGATGGTCAGAAGAAAGTAATAAAATGTCTTTGTTGAGAAGTTGCAGGTATGATTGTCCATTTGGGAGTTTGGGCGCTATTGCCTCTATGGGCAACATGAGCCCAAGTGAGCTCCGAAGGCTCATCAGTCTAGCATGCCGGAAGATTGGGTCCATGGCTTGGTTGGTAGAGTGCTTGCCTTGCATGTACAAGGCTCCTGTGTTCAGTCCCCAGCACTGCATAACCCGAGCATGATAATGCCTGATACCTCTAATCCAAGTAATCAGAAGATGGATACAGGAGGATCAGAAGTTGACAGTCACCCTTAGATACATAAGGAGTTCCAATTGTTCAGCCACATGAGACTCCGTCTCCAGAAAGAGAAAGGGTTGGGGTGAGAGACATTAAAAAGGCAAGGAGAGGTAGTGAAGAGCATGCACTGCTCTAGGAGAGGATCTGAACTTGGTTCTCAGCACTCACGGTGGACAGGTTCCAACTGCCTGTATCTCCAGCTGCGCACTCACGGTGGACAGGTTCCAACTGCCTGTATCTCCAGCTGCAGGGGCATCCAGTGCTCTCTTCTGGCCTTCATACTCCCGCACTCATGTGAGTACACACACACACACACACACACACACACATACACACACACAAACACACCGGATGTTTATAAGTTTAAGCCAAATCGAACGTTGAGGCTCAGGCCTTTTAATCGGCAACGCTCCCAGTGCAAAGCTCATGAGTCGTGATATGTGCGTGTGAGGATGTCTCTGACTTTCTCCTGTCTTGCTTTTCTCCTTTCAGCTCAAGCCAGGACAAAACAGCTGCAGGGACAGTGACAGCGAAAGCGCTAGTGGAGAATCCAAGGGTTTCCATCGGAGCAGCTCTCGCGAGAGGCTCAGCGATGTAAGTGTGAAATGCCTCAGACCGCTCCCGGACCCCGTACCATCCCGGTGCAAGGATCATGCACCTGTTCAGATGGCTCACTTGCTGGGAGCACTGTTAGGCTTGCTCTCTTGGTATATGTGTTTGTGTCTTTCATTTGTTTTGTCATTCCGAACTGTGGGTGTACAGAAAATGTATTCTAGCAAATTATGGGGGTTTCAGAAGTGGCTAATGAAAGCGCTTGATGTTCAAGCCTAAAATCAAAGTTCATATTCCCAGAACCCAAGTAAATGCCAGGTGGGCGTAGGACCCTGCCTGTAATCTCAGCAGTTAAGGGGCAGTTGGCTTGTTACTGTCACCACAGCAGTCAGCCATTGCTCAGTGAGAAACTTCGCCCCAGCGACTAGAGATTAGGACCTGGAGAGAAGACCCAGTGCCTAAGAGCATGGACTGCTCTTCCAGAGGACCCGAGTTTGACTCCCAGCACCCACATGGGCACTCACAATCATCTGAAACTATAGTTCACTGGAATTCTATACATGAAGGTAAAGTGCCTATGCACATAAGATAAAAGTAAAATGCGTGATTGAGGGAGATACTCAGTGTCACAATCAGCCGCCATGCCCACATGCACGTGTGTTTCCACAACTGAGAACACATGTAGACACATGTACCCATGAACGTGCAACATAAACACTGAACAAAATAAAATGAAAGTGGGGATACTTTTTCCCTAGGAAATAAGAGATGGGCCAGAGAAATGGCTCAGTAGTAACGGTGCTTGCTAGTAAGGCTGAAGAAATGCGTTTGATTCCCAAAAGTGACAAGGTGGAAGAAGAAATTCCTGAAGCTTGTTCTCTGACTAACACCTGCACATACTATGTCTTAGTTAGGGTTTCTATTGCTGTGAAGAGACACCATTACCATGGAAACTCTTATAAAGGGAAGCAGTTAACTGTGGTGGCTCTTTACAGTTCAGAGGTTCAGTCCATTATCATCATGATGGGACATGGGGGTGTGCTGGCAGTCATATGGGTAGCTGAGAGTCCTACATTTTGGTTTGTAAGCAACAGATAGTGGTCTGAGACACAGGGCAGTATGTTGAACATATACAAGACTTCAAAGCCCCCACCCCCATAGTGACACACTTCCTCCACAGGACCACACTTACTCCAACAAAGCCACAACTCCTCATAGTGCCACTCCCTTTTGGGGACTATTTTCTTTCAAACCACCACACTATCAAACTTTATCAACTAGACTAAATTTGAAAATTAGTCAGACCAAAAGAATTGGTAATATTTTTATCAGAATAGCAGTCAGGCAGTACCATACCTGCAAGATGACATCATGATGCTGTGCTGTGACCCTTAGTAATTCATACCTTGGAATCCTGTAACATTCTATCTCTGCTTGTTTTCTTCTGTTAGGATGAGTTGTCTGTCCAGTCAGGGTAGATGCCTCTCTTGGCAAGAGAGAGAATTATTAACAATTTTCCTAACAGATTTCAAATTGGAAAACCTTGTTTAAAAAAAAAATGACTGCGCCCATGGATGTGCCTGTTCATAGTTTCCTTAATAAAAGAAGTTAGACAGGGAATCAAAAGGCATCTCAAGTACTATTTTACTAGACTTTAAGAGAAAAACAATATAACAGACAAGATGTAGATCTCTGCTGCTCCTGTAACTAACAAACCAGGTTCAGTCACTTATTGTCAGTTAAGTCAATCAACAGAGCCAAATTAATAATGAAAATCAGGATTAGGAGATTTATTCGATATGTTCACATTAGGACAAAGAGATCCAGCTTTTCCTCTCAATGCTTGAAGGTAAGTTTTAGATAGAAGGCAAGAAATATATATAATCAAACAGTGTACCCAGGTGTAGTCCCTGCTCCTGTCTCTTCTGCAAGGTCACCTCTCAATCTCTCTTCAGGCAGGCATGTTCCTCCTCTAGCTACCCTGAGGGCTTTATAGGCTTTCATTATCCCAGAAGGGGATTCCTGGGGAAATTCTAATCTCTTGGGTTCCATTCTTCTAGTTGTTTGATGACCTACAAGGGGAGCATAAGTGTCTAGTTAGGACCCATTGATTCCTCCCTGACAGGCCTTTACATGGCCCGGAAAAGGGGAAGTGTGGAGAAGGGAGAAAGCCATGTGATTTGCAAGCAGCCACATGGATAAAGGAGAGAGAGAGACTTCAAAGAGACAGTGAAAAGCCCAGGGAAAGCCTGCTTAGCCTTTGGCCATTATCCAAAAGAAGGGATAAAGGAAAGTAAAACAAAATGTCTTGCTTTTTGAGGCCTGTCTCAGAAAAAATGGGCAGGCAGAAGCTGTACCAAGAGGAGGCTTCTGGGAAGGGAAAATAGATTATCTCATTAATAGGATAATAACCTCTTCCATCTCCTGGGTAGATGTGCTACCCAGGCTAAAGATGGAATTTAGAACAAAGCCCAGGTACCTTCACCTTTCTGTGAGGTAGTTTAACATCTTAGGGATGTCAAAGCCGATGTTCTTGTTACAAAGGAAAGGAGCTGTAGGGTCCAAAGCTTCTGTAGCCTGAGGCTGCAGTAGTAATACCCCTGTTTCTCCTGAAATCCATCCACCCTGCTTTGGACTCCGCTGATCCTCCTGGATCTCTTTTATTGTCTGCGCTAGAACCGACTGCTACAGACTCTTTTGGCTTCTTCCCTCACTTGTCATTTTAGCACCGTTCAGGCCCCATTTTTGCCCCTTTGAGGAACACTTGGAAGCCGTCCTGAAATACAGGCTTAGTGGAGAGAAGTTTTTGTTTATGATGTCAAGAAGCAACATTAATCGAGTTAAGTGCAAGATGTGGGGGTGTGCAAGGGAGAGAAGTTTTGAGTCCCCAGTGTTACAAAGCAGTAGAGGTTCGATGGTGATTATGTGTGTGAATGGTCCTTCACCCTGTTCTCCTCCCTTCCTTCACTTTCAGCAACAGTCATTATCGTGAACAAGGTGGTGTGTTGCAGAGAAAATACTACAGATTTCTCATCAAGGGGAAAGAGACATTACACTTTCACTTTAAATGTTATAAGCATGGAATAATGTGTATATATATGTATATATATTTATCTATTACATTTTGTGTGTCAAAGTACCCATATGTGTATGGGTTGCATATGACTTCGCTTGTGTGTGGAGGTCAAAGGACAACTTGGGCGAGTTGACTCTCTCCTTTTACCATATGATTGCCAGGAATTACTCAGGTTCCCAGGTGTGGAAGCAATCCCCTTCATCTATTGAACCATCTCACCAGCGATATATATAATTTTTAAGTACATATATGTTAAGATTATGTATTTCAAACTGCTTTTAGTAAGCGGTGTCCACTAAAACAAAATGCTGCAGATGGCTTCCCTATCCCAAGTGACAATGCTACATTTCTAATACCGTTCCTCGGTATAGTACTCCATTCTTCTGACCCTTTTCATCATGACCTCTGATCATTTCATGTGCTGACACTGCATTACCCTGACTCACTTCCTAGGCTGATACTTCGTTATCCCGGCTTTCTTAGTCACTGTTCTGTTGCTGTGAAAAGACACCTTGACTAAGGCAACGCTTATGCGAGAAATTATTGAATTAGGGGCTTGCTCACAGTTTCAGAGGCTTAGTTTATTTTCACGGCAGCATGGAGTCATGGTGGTAGAGAAGTAGGTGAGAGCTTCGTCTTGCTCTGCAAGCAGAGAGAGACAGAGTGACAGACACAGTGGGTCTACCACCGACTTTTGAAACCTCAAATCCCAGCCCCAGTTATTGATTCTCTTCCTCCAGTAAGGTCACAACTCCTAATCCTTCTAATCATTTCATAGAATTCTACTCGTTAGTGACTAAGCATTCATACACATGATCTTATGGGGGTCATGGTCATTTAAACCACCACACTGACCTATTCCATCTGATAATACAGCTGCCCTACACTGACCCCTTCCATATAGTAATGCTGAACGATCCATTTTACATGACGTTTCCATAGGGCCAAATACATTACCCTGACACATTCCATGTGATGATATTATGATACTGTTACATTTTTCTGCATCAACCAAAGTAGACAGCACCAAGACACAACTTTTTTCCCAACACTTCCAAGGAAGTTAGTTGTTTGGTGTGTGGACATTTGCATTCTCAGAAGAATTAGCAGGAGTAAGCAAAGCCATAATTTTTGCAGTATTCCTTAATATGTTATTAAATAAAGAATACTGTCTTTGATTGTGAGTGAAATTCTGCATATAATAATGCTGGTTTCTTGATTGGTTTCATTAATTTTATGATAGAATTATACAGTCATGAAATGGTAAGTGCTATGCTGACCCAAATTCCAAACACTGAATGCTTACTTAGGTCTTTTGGGATTTTGTTGTATGATGTGTTCATATTTGTTTTTGTGTTTTGTAATCCAGGTTAGGATAAAACTTGCTGTTGGCCAAGGATGAGCTTGAGCCACTGATCCTCCTGCCTTAGTCCTTCAAGTTCTGGCAGACATTTCTTCCCATACCCACCTTGTGCTTTTAGTGTGAGGGTTTACTGATGCTATAAGTATCCCAGGTTTACCTAGTCAGACTTTGACCCGTGGTTCTCAGCCTTCCTAATGCTATGACCTGTTAATACAGTTCCTCAGGTTGTGGTGACCCCAACTATAAAGTTATTCCATCTGTACTTCATGACTGTAATTTTGCTATTGCTATGAATTCTAATGTAGATATCTGATATGCAGGATATCTCAGATCCCAAGAGGGGTCACAACCCACAGGTTGAGAATGACTGGCTTTCAGGGTGGAAGCCTGGTTAGTTTAGGATAGTCACCAGTTTCATTGATAGTTGTATGCATTTTCCCTTTTACCTGTTGTGGCTTTCATAGAAATAAATTCCAGCCTCTGCACAAAATTGCCAAAAGTGAACTCAAAAATAAATCAGTTGAAACAAACCTAGAAGACAAGATCATGGAATGCATAGAAGAAAATAGATACATCTTCATGAGTTGTGCCTTTGGCATCGGGTTTAAGGTGTGACACCAAAAGTGTGACCAGCAAGAGGCCAAAAGATAATTTGTATCTCAGAGGGAGTGACTGTGAAATGGGAAGGACAATATGTAGAATGGGAAAAACATACCTCATAAGTGTTTGTTATCCAGACTGTGCAAAAATATTACTATATTTTCCAGTAAAAGGACAGTGTATTTTAAAGTTACACTGGGAACTTGAACTGCTGTGTGTGCAAAGGAAAACTCCAAAGAGCTGCTGAGTGTGTTGGAAGATTCTCAAAGTCCTTCATCGTTAGAGATGCAAATTCAAAGTAAAACGAGAGGCCTGGAGACAGCTCAGTGTTTATGAACATACACTGTTCTTCCAGAGGTCCAAGTATGATTTACTATGTCCATCTTGTGTATTTACAGTTACTTCAGCTCGACTCAGAGGGCACCTCTACTCATCTGCACATACCCCCTCCAACATACACATTAATTCAAAATAAAAATAAAATCTTTTTGAAAACTGAAGAATCAGCTTACTCATAATAATATTGTTATAATAACAGCAGAAAAAATAACAAATGTCACTTGCATAGAGAAGTTGATACACCCATATGTTTTTGACAAGAGTATAAAATGGTATGGCCACTGAAGAAAACTGTTTAGGTAGGAAACAGAAGGTTAAAATTGAAAGATTCTCTATAATCTATTAGGTCCACTCTTCAGCACATAGCTAACAAGATGAAAAACGAGAGTTTATATTGAGTTCTGAGGCTCTTTACAACAGCCCAAGAGTAAAACAACCTGTCTTTCAAGAGTAGAAAAAATAGAGGAAATATGTGGTTTATACACAAAAGAATATAGGCAGCCACATCAAATGCTGGCATTGTAATATTGTCTTAATTTTCTTTCTATTGCTGGGATAAACTATCATGACCATAAGCAACTTGGAGAGGAAAGGGTTTATCTTACGGCTTATAGTCCATCATGAAGGTCACTTGCAGGTAGGAACTGAAGTCAAGTCCGTGGAGCTATGCTGCTTGTTGGCTTTTGCTTATCATGGTTTGCCTAGCCTGCTTTCTTATACAACCTAGCCCACTTGTCTAGGAGTGGCCCTGCCCACAGTAGGCTGGGGACTCCTGAATAAATAAATCATTAATGACGATAAATGCGCCCACAGACTTGCCTATAGGCCAGTCCAAGGGAGGCATGTTCTCAATCGAAATTCCTTCTTCTCAGATGTCTCTGGCTAGTGCCAAGTTGAGGAAGGAAAAAAACATCTAACCAGGACATATACTTAGAACAAAATAGATATGCTGTGGGAGCAACATGGTAGATATTATACATTCTAGGATGTGGGATATTGAGGTAAGAGAATCATCAGTTCAAGGCCACCCTGAGCTACACAGACTCCTCAAAATGACAATCTTACTTATAATCCAACCTAACCACAGGATTTCTCTGGATACAATGTCAGATTTTAGGAGAATAAGATGTTACTGTTTTTGTTTGGTAATTAGTCAATGGCAGTAGAGAACAGAAAGTGAAAGACTACTAGCTGTGTAGAGTTGTGCACAATTCTAGCTACTCCAGAAGCCAAGGCAGAAGGATCGCAAGTGAAAGGCCACCTGAGGCAATTAGAGAGCCAGATGCCTATAGTCTCAGCTGTTCTAGAGGCCCAGGCAAGAAGACCTCAAATTCAAGGGTAGCCTATGGAATTTAGCAAGCCCTTGTCTCAAAATAAAATTTGTAAGAGGGAGGGATGTAGCTCATTGGTAGAGAGCTTGCCTGGCTCAGGGTTTTTTCCCAAGCGCTTTGCAATTTTTGACCAAAAAACAAAACAAAACAAAACAACAACAAAAAACTTCTGCTGTTTTTGACTTTTAATTTTCAAAATATCTACATTTTGCTTATTCTGTGTTTTTAATGAGTAGGAAATATAACTTTAATATTCTGTCTGATAATTATGTCTGTTGTGGTTAATTTTTTCTTTTTACATGGTCATGTTTCTCTACTCTTGCATGGCAGTTTTTTTAAAAAAATTATGTGTGTGTGTGTGTGTGTGTGTGAGTGCGTGTGCACCTGCATGCATGTGGGCGCACACACACAATGCACAATACATGAGTATAGATGTCCAGGGGGCCCAGAAGAGGACACTTCTGGAACTATAATTAAAAGCTATAGTGAGCCACCCAAAGTGGGTGCTAGAAAATGAACTGGGGTCATCTGTAAGTACAATCGTTTATCCCCACTGAAGACAGATGTTAAAAAGAAATTCCACACTAGCTCAAAATTAAGTATAATAAAGGGTTATTTTTTTAGGGTAGACTCACAGATCACAATCCTCTGCACAAATGGAGAAACAGGAAACAAATCCAGCAGCGGGAAGAGAGAGGGGAGTGCATACGATTTACATTGATAGTTATCGTGCAAGAGGCCACGTCCAAGTGGGCTGGTAATTTAAAGGATACTAGCTAAAGAAATTCCTACAGCACCTCCCCTTTTTGTTTAAATAAGAGAGTTTTAAGCCTAATACAAAATTATATACAATTAGTACAAATATCAAGTATAAAAATTAGAATTTCAATCATCATAAACAGTATCAAGCAAAAAATGTGATAAATTTTTCAATAATTATCCTATCCTAAGGATTCTTGTATTATAACCAACTTGGCCAAGTCATGAGGGGAAAGTAACTACTACTATCTAGTCTTCAACCCCATGGAAGAGCCCAGAAGGGAAATAATATTACTTGAATAAGCAGGAAGTGCAATTAAGCAACTTCCATAATGTGCAACAAATGATAGAGACAACTGGCTACCTGGGCAATCACCCAAAGTCTCATTTGCAACATTGGAGCAATCAACTTTGGCTAAGGGCTAGAGTAACTGACAGACTGTTTTTAGAGGCAGGAAATTTTTTAAAACTGTCTTACCCTGTCTTGGCAAGATTTGCAGTCTTTTTTATTGTATCCTGCTTGTCCTGTCTGGACATCATGCATTTTGTCAGTGGTCTGTTTGTGGGCATTTTCTTGCCCAAAGGCCAGCTTTGCCAAGAAGAAAACAAGGTCCAAGTGGAGTGTCTTTGGTACTTAACAGTTTCTTGGGAATACATTGGTGCTGACAGGAGCAATCATATCTTACATCAACAGAATATTATTTAAATGCCATATTCTACAACTCTTTGAAGTGGTTGAAGATTACCTATCATCTATGTAGAATACAATTTCTATGAATCTAAAGAACAGGATTAGTCTAACTATAAGTATCAGAAACATGGATGACTGTTGACCTTTATTTCTTAATACCTACATAGCTTAAAGGCTTAAGACTTCATATTTGAATATCACACAAGCTTTAAACAACTGTGCAACAAATGAGGACAGGGACCTCAAAATGTAAACAATGTGTAAGTATCTTGATCAGAGTTTGAAAAGTATAGTGCAATATAATATATAATATAATATATAGTGCAACATTTATTAATGTATCCTAAAATTGTATCAGTATACAAAATGTCTTGAGCAGTGGTATAATCATGCGTGCATATAATATGACAAAATAACTTTGCCTAGGTGTACAAATATTGTAGACAGAAATAGCAATATATTCAATATAATTTGAATTTGTGTCAATATACAAGAATCTATACCAATTTAAATTGCCTATAAATAATAGCTCACAGGTATTCACTCTATTACTCACTATTATTATTACTGTGAGTAAGCTCACACTAATCTATCTTTTATTCCTTTCAGGTAGAGTATGAGACTCTTAATCTCAGCCCTATGTTGGCACCAGATAAAGATGGACATTAAAAAGAAATCGCACACTAGTTCAGACTTGAGTATACTAAAGGATTATTTATTAAGGGGTAGATTGACACATCACAGTCTTCTGCACGACAGGGGAAACAGGAACCGAATCCAGCAGCTGGAAGAGAGAGAGTGCGCTCGCGATTTACTTTTTCATTTATAGTATAAGTTTGCTGATAGCTTAAAGGCTGCTGGCTAAAGGAGTTCCTACAGCACCCCACTGAGCCATACTCCTGTCCTGACCCTTTTTTTTTCTAAATTGGATGTGTAGCAGTGTCAAGTATTTCTTGAATACTGCATATTTTATATTTTTTATTTTTATAGGCATTCTTTATTCTCAGTTACATAACTGTCACAAGGAAATCATTTTCTCTCTTTGGGGTGTCCTCCCATGCTTTTTGTATGACCATAAGAACTATTGTCTATAGGCAGTTCTCCTCTGGATTGTGTATGCTGCCTATCT
>JAQHUG010000111.1:4542656-4571946 GCA_028555095.1 Dicrostonyx torquatus
AAAGAAAAAATACAGCTAAATTTTATTGTTCTTGAATGTGAACTAGAGTATAATGTCAAAAGTTTGACCATACCTGGCCACTTACTGACCCTGTGAACCTTGCTCTTCCATCTTCAGATTTATAAATTCCAACCATGTTTTCCCCTCCTCAAATTCGTAATTCTGACCTTCTAAATTCTGGTACCCTCAGGAGCTCTGGCTGGGTCACGCACCACTGCACACACGTTGTGACACAGAAACTTCTCTGGCTGTAATCTGGGAGGATTGTTTCTTGTAGCCCAGGCTAGTCTGGAACTACTATGCAGCCAAGGATGACATTAAACTCCTGATCCCCTTGTCTCCACTTTTCCAGTGCTGAAATACCAGGTATGTGTCTTCAAGCCTGTTTTATAGTGTGCTGGAATGGAACGCTGAGCTTAGTTCATGATAGGCACGCACTCTCTCTACTGAGCCACACTTCTAGACCTCAAGGTAATTTTACTTTTCTTTCAGTTAATGTTAGTCTATACCGTCTGTTTCCTAATATCCAAAAAAAAAAAAACCACTTTTTGAGTTTTTTTTTTTCTTTTTAGTAGCATTTGTTTGGGGGAGTATATTTACTCTGTTAGACAGCAGTTCTCATTACAGAGTTTTCAACTAAGTTAAAAATTCCCTTCAGTCTTTCACACTCCTTGGTGGTATTTGATACTTAGACAGTGGAGGCTTACTCTCAAGTGAGGCTGAACAAGACATCCTATTGTTCTCACGTTGTCTTTTTAATTCAGCAGGGAAAGAAAAATAAGGGAAAAGAAAAACCCAAAACTTGATGTAGTTGGAAGATTTGATTCATGGGCAAAGATTGAGCAGCCTGGTGGGCTTGGGTTTTCTCTATTGAGTCCTCCCAAACCGTGTTGTCAAGGAGGGTATAATTTCCCTTAGGACTCTGTGATTGTTTTTATCAAGGATACATCATAACTTGTTCAGATTAGTCACAAAGGAAAAAGTTAAGGAAATAATTGAACATATTAATATTCACGAGGAGTTATTCAAGGGGGAAGTACTGCTTCTGATTTATAGATAATTTTATAATCGAGAAAGTTGTCCAAACTTGGGGATTCAATTTGAAAATTCAAATAAATGGAACAAAGTTTTGGATAACGGATCACGAGCATCTTCCACAAATACAGTGGAGTCCTGCATTCACATAGGGTCATTTATCAGTGTGCATTCCCCAGAAACTCAGAGGCCAACAAGAACAGAGCCAGCAACCATATTTCTCATACAGAATTGGTTGACTTACAAGACAGAGGCTGAAAAGCCCCAAGATCTACAACTAGTGACTAGACCTTGTGAGCTACAGATGAAATTCTCCTTGGCGGGTTGGCCTGCATTAAACTCAGTGAGTTTCCTTGGGTCTGAAATCCGGTGAAAATGATACCCAGGATAGAAGGCATTCAGGAGAAATTCCCTCATACCTAAGGGAGGGCCAGGCCTGCTCTTTTCTGAGGCCTGTTACTGAAGGACAAGCTGTTTGCTTTCCCCAATGTTCTATAAATTTAAACCAGAAATTCCTCAGGTTTGATCAAGTATCCGACCACCCCATTGTCCAATCAAGTTAATACAGAAAGTTAGTTATCTGAAGTCCCATTCTGAAGTTTTGGGATGTATATGGGGTGGGTGAACACTCGTCAACTCATGATAGCGCATTATTTAAAAATTCACTTTAAGATGTAAAAATAATTGCTTAAAGCTTTTGGGTTTTAGGTCCAAGGGGCACAATGAAGCTGATAGTTCTTTTGGGGTAAGAGATTTATTAATTAATTCATAGACAAGCAGATAATGGCACGGGGTCGACAAAGAGTTTAGACCCTTGTGGAAGAACAGGAATTCATTCTAACAGCTTTCAGAAGTGTGCCATTTGGGCTGGAGACATGACTCAGCAGTTCAGAGCACTGACTGCTCTTTCAGAGGTCCTGAGTTCAATTCCCAGCAGCTATGTTGGGGCTCACAGCTATCTATAATGAGTTCTGGTGCCCTCTTCTGGCATGCAGGCATACATGCAAGCAAAACACTGCACAATAAGTGAATAAAATCTTTAATAAAAAAGAAGTGTGCCATGTGTTTGTTGAACAGTTCATTAGTGGGTATTGCTGTTTCTACTAGCTTGAAGTGGGGAGGTGAGAATCTAAAGAACTGGTTACTGTAGTTCTGGAAACCAAGTTTTAAAGAATAATCACAATTTACCAAGCAAAACATCATTACCGTAGTTAAGAAGGATTAAACTCTGGGCCTTGAAATACTGACTTTGCTCTTTGTATGAAGGTAGGAGTGAGACTTGAGTCTTGGAAAGCCAGAAGGCCTCTTAACATGAGGGCATTTGGTGATAATGTGCGGAGGAGGAGGTACAGTTTGATGTTGAAACCTGGCATTTCTCATGCGTTTTCGACTTGGTACTCCATTTTTCTTTTTTGAGATACAGTAGTCCAAGTTGGTCCTGAACTTACATTTTGAAGGCTGACCTTGAACTTCTGGCTCTCCTGCCTCTACTTGCTGAGAGCTAGATGTCCACCACCATGCTTTTTTTATACAGTACTTGGGATAGAACCTAAAGTTTCATCAATGCTAGGCAAGAAGTCTGGCAATAAATGCCCAGCTCCAGAGGCTTCATTGTTGATTTTGCCTGGTGAGAGTACTGTTTATGACCTAGTCAATGCATATACCCTTATATCCAAAATACTTTTTCCTGTGTAAGTGACGAATTGCTGTTATTCTAATTGACATTAAAACAAAAGAAACAAAATACCAGGGGCTAAAGAGACTGCTGAGCAACCAAAGCACCCTTCCTGTTCTTCCAGAGTACCTGAGTTCAGGTCCCAGTACTCATGTCTTACGGCTCTGAGCTACCTGAACTGTCAGCTCTACAGGTGTTTGTAGTCATTTACTACACATACCCACATAAACCTATATTTAAAAATTATGATAACGTATAAAAGCCATGAATATTCTGTGATCCTTCCTGTGTGTATCCTGGCTGTGGCCATTCTTCACTTTAGTAGAGAATAACATTAAGTTGGAAGGCAGGGAGTCACATATTTTTGGTGGTTTGCAAAGATATAGAGAAATATTTGGGTTAAAGGAGCCCAGGTCAGGATGCACATGCTTACCTGGGGGTGAAGGCTACACATCCATCCTGTATTTGGAAAGCTTTAACAGTAGTGTTGTCTTCTGTGTGGCTCTGTAATAGATGGAGGAAATGTAGTTTAGCTGGCTTATTCGCCTTTTTTCAGTTGTGATAAAACACCATGACCAAGGCAGTTTATAGAAGGAAGGGGATATTTGGACTCAGCAATTCCACAGGGATAGAAGTCCATTGTGTCAGGGAGGCATGGCAGCAGTTCGACTGAGAGCTCACTAACTGGACGTAGGGCTTGGCTTTAATCTCTCAATGCTCACCACCAGTGACGTGCTTCCTTAACAAGGGTATTCCTACTAAACCTCCCCAAACAGCACCACCGCCTGGGGACCAAGCATGCAAATACTGGAGTCTATGGGGGATAGTTCTCATTTAAACCACCACAGATGGATAATCAATTTTGTTGCATTGTCAACGTAGCTGCTGAGCTAAAGCCAGTCTGGATAATCAATTTTGAAATCTCCTGTTGTCAGTAAGCTGTTAAAACAGAAACGTTAACTTCATGAGTTGAAGGAGCCGCTTTGAAGACTGCTTAGTGACAGAAATGTAGAAAAAGGAATGTTGGAAGCAAAGAGGGGACGAGCTTCAAAGGGCAGTTTCCTTCCTCCTAAAAACTTCTTCAGCTGTGTATTTCATTACTCTCTTGTGGCCTGTGGTGGCAGGAAACTGAGGCAGAGAGTGTTCCTAAGGATACCTGAGGACGTTCTTTTCGGAGTAACAAGATAATTTACAGACATAGCTTGGACAGTGTTCTGTTGGCAAAAAAAGACAGACACACCCTCCTCCACCCAGCAAGATCACAAGATCTTGCTAAACAAGAGGGCCCAGCAATGGCCTGCTAGCTAGTCCTGTCTACCTACCCTGCTCTTCTGCTCACATGCTCCCTCCCCTGCCTTCCCAATCTCATCCAAATATCCTTTTCTATCTACTTCATTGGGAATGGGAATGAATTTTTAAATTTCAGAAAAATAAGAACAAAGCCCTTTTCATTTAGTGAATGAATTTTTTTTGCCTAAGTATGGGTATATTAAGTAATACTGCAAGGATTGTTTTGTTTTTGAGATGGTCTTATGTAACCCAGGTTAGATTCCTGAATAGACCCCAGAGCTTTTTGAGTGGTAGACTAGTACTCTACCAATTTAGCCACGTGCTTATGAAATGAAGGGAACTTATAACTTATTTAGAGAAAAAAGAAACAGAAATCTGCATTTTGATTTACATATATACACAGATGACTTTTTAAAAAGTGGTAGGGGGGTACTTTTTTTTTCACCTTCAACTTTTCTCTTCTGTTTTGAGATAGCACCTGTCTATCTACCTGGTTGACCTAGAACTCAGTATGTAGACCAAGCTGACCTTAAACCATTGATCTGTCTACCTATGCCAAGTGCTAGTTTTCCAGGCATGTTACACTACTTCTGTTAACATTTCTTCTGTAGGGAGACCAAAACAAAACAAAAATTCTATCCTTTCTTCAAATGTCCCAACTACAAATTAAGGTTATGAATCTACCCAAGTTCACTTTGGGGAGCCAGTGAGTTTATGAGGCTTATTTATAGAGCAGTGAGCAAGGTTATGGGATAGAGCATGGATGTCCATAAAGTAGACACACTAGAAGGTCTGCTTCTGTAATGGATGGTGACAACTTTGAGACTGCATAGACGGAGCCCCCTTCTGCAGTGTTTTCAGCCGATACTCTTTAGGCCTTCCCCAAGGCCAGATGCTTAGGCCACAGTTGGACAGAACTAATTGAAAGAAGCGCCTGGTGAGGGTCCCTTGACTTTCCTTACATATTTTTCTGTAGAGACTGTCACCAAGCCCAGCTGTGGTAATATTTGCAACTGGAGTTTAGCTGAATATAGCTTTGCTCGGTGGATACTGTTGAATAATGACCCCAACACAACGTAGTCCAAGCTTGTCTCAAATGTTTCATTTTCCTCCTTGATCCTCTTCAGTCACCTTGGCCTGTTTAGTTATTCCGATATGAGTTAGACTTAACTTACTCAGGTTTTTCTTATTAGAAATCACCTTAGGGGAAGGCCACCGACATGACTCAGCAAGAAAAGGTATTCTTTTCGAAGCTTTCGGACCTGAGTTTGGTTCCTAGAACCCACATGGTAGAAGGGAAAAAAAAACAACTGAAGTTTTCCTATGTCCTTCCCATTCAAACGATGGCACACTGATGCCCCCACACACAACTAGATAGACCCATGCAAGTAAACAAATAAATATGAAAACTTAATTGCCTGGAGAAATATAGAAATTTAAAATTAACACTATTGTGTATTGCCACAAAATTGTTGGATTGGGCATTGCCACACATCTGTTCTAAGCTTTGAAATCTTTCTTATCTCCTGTAACATGCCTTCTGACAATGGTCAACTCCCAGCACATGTCAAGCTATGGAAACACAGGTTCCTAACATTATTTTGTAGCACAATTGATGTCTGTGGTTTGGAGGTTTGAGAGGCACTTATGTAATTTCTGACTTGGAAAATCATTTCAGTTTTCAAATAATTTCAGCTAAGATTTGGGTTGGAACTCAGAAGGAACACAGATAGCCAAGAAATTTTTTTTCTGGGTTTTCTGGATGGCAGAGTCATAGCTAGTGCTGATGGAGAAAGAAAAAGGTCTTACCTCAAGGGGAATGGGAAATAGTTTATTCTGGAGTCAAACATGAGCTGCCATGTCCCAGAAGAAAGATTTAAGACACTGAAAGCACCATGTTCCAACATGGTAACACTTGAATGAAATTTTCATAGTAAAGTAATCAATAAAGCTAGCTGGACATTGGTGGCACATGCCTTCAATCCAAGCTCTCAGGAGGCAGAGGCAGGTGAGTTTTAGGCCAACCTGGTCTACAAGAGCTAGTTCCAGGACAGGATACAAAGTTACAGAGAAACTCTGTTTTGTAAAACAACAACAACAACAAGTCATGAATCAAGATACCTTCCTCGAGCCGGGCGGTGGTGGTGCACGCCTTTAATCCTAGCACTCGGGAGGCAGAGGCAGGCGGATCTTTGTGAGTTCGAGACCATCCTGGTCTACAAGAGCTAGTTCCAGTGCAGGCCCCAAAGCTACAGAGAAACCCTGTCTCAAAAAAACAAAAACAAACAAAAAATACCTTTCTCGAATATATTGTTGCAAATAACAAGTATACAGGTTTCAGGAAATGGAAAAACTATTGGAGGACTCAGTGGTAACACTCTTAGCTGTTTGTTTGGGAGAAGGCAATAGTTTGCTAAGGATACATGTTAAAGCTTTTGACAGTCATAATAATTCAAGCATGGGCCCACAATTCACATAGCTCTAGGTTCTATCCCCAGCATGGAATAAACTTAACATGGGTATCCCATGATTGGATATCCAACACTGCTGGGGTAGGGGCATGAGGGGCAGAAGGTTAAGCTTTTAGAAATGTCCCAGTCTATAAATTGTTTGTCATGTAAGCATGGGAACCTGGGTTTGGTTTTCCAGTGCTGAACTCATGTAGACTTGTTACTACAGTCACACACGCACACACACATGTATGCATGCACCCATGTGCAAGTGTGAATTCAAAAATACAGGACAAGTTTAAGAGAACTGATAGATTCCTCAGTGGTTAAGCACACTTGCTACTCTTACAGGGCACCTGAGTGAAATTCCCAGCACCCACTTTGGTGATCACAATTACCTGTAACTCCAGCTCCAGGAGATGCAATGCCCTCCTCTGGCCTTTGTGGACATTGTGCACCCCTACACACACCCCTACACTCACTCACAGCCACACACACACCCACATCCACACACACCCTCCCACACACATACAGACAGAATTTTACAATAAAACTTGAATTAAAAATTTTTTTAAGGTAATCGGCCATACAACAATTTCCAGGTCAGTTTAGAATATATGAGTTCTTGTTATTCATAAATAAAAAATAAACAAATTATACAATATTCCTGAAACTGGTATGCTCAGTTCCTTGGTAATTGTAGATAACCTTTGATGCTAAGATTCTATGCGTTTGCCTTCCAGACTCTGAAGCTGACTCCAGTGCCCCTTTCATACACAGGAGGTTCCAGCATCTCTTGTTTTTTGTGTCTATCAGTGTGTGTGTGTACCCATGTGTGTGGAAGCTGGGTGATAAGGCAGGGTGCTTAAATGCTTTGTTGCATTATGTTAATTCCTCAGCAGTGCAATCAAATTCATGTCGTAATTAAAGCTGTCAGTTGGAAGGCAAGCCAATCGCTGCGAAAGCACAGCATAACAAATGAACTGAAATGATTCCGCGTGTAGCTATACAATGCTTCACCAGGCATGAAATTAAATAAGTAATTTGATGTTGACATCAGAAATTGAAATGATACCCACTGTTCCCTCATTCAGTCAGACCTGCATAAACAATGGCCAGAGCAAACATGCACAACAAAGCCCTTCTTTCCACCCGCTCCCCAAGTAATGCACAATATATATGCAAAATGAGCATATCAGAGCTTGCTTAGACCTCAAGGATGTAATTTGCTTTGGTATACAATATGATGATGTGCGTGTGGGGGTGGGAAGCTCGGTTTGGAGTGATCCTTCTTCTGGGATAAAACATTTTCAGGAAGCAGGGTGAATGAGATCAACAAATCCCCTTATATCTCTGTCATTCATCATAAAATGAGATTGTTTCCTAGAGGCAGGACTCCAGGCTGGTAGAAACCAAACTTGGTTTCTTTCTTTACCTGCTGTAATAAGAGCTGGGGGTGCAGAAAATAGGTGACATTGTCACATGGTCAGTCCACAGTGGGTAAGTTGAAGTAACTCTCTTTCTCTCTCTCCCTCTCCCCCCATCCTCCCCCCTCCCATTTGCTTATAGAATCAAGAACACAGAAAGGTTTTGTTACTGATGTTTTTTCCTCTTAATTTAGATATACGTGGGGTGGGGGGATGCATGCGCGCGTACGCACATTTCACAGGTATACTGATGCCCAGGAAGACCAGAAGAGGGTGTTGTATCCACTGGAGCTGGAGTTATAGGTGGTTTGTGAGTCACCTGATGGTGGGTGCTGGGAACTGAACTCAGGTGCTCTGGAAGAGGTTAACCACAGAGATCTTGTTAGCCTTGCAACAAGGTTTGTAAGTGTGGGTCACATACTTAGCATTCTGTTCATGGTGCTGTTTTTCCCCCTGAGCTTGTAGGAAACACCAAGATGAGGAAACGCTGCTTTAGAAATGCTGTGTGGCGTGCTGTCTTTGTTGGGTGTGGACCCAGTCGGAAAACTGTTCTGGTTTGAATGTGAAATGCCCCCCCCCACAGCCCCAAGTGTTTGAAGACTTGGTTTACAGCTGGTGATGACTTTGGAGTCTTTAGGAGGCAAAGTCCTGCTGTAGAGGAAAAGAGTTATTAAGGGCAGGCCTTGGTGTTGTTTAGGTCCCTCGTACTTCCTGTCTTCTCTCAGCTTCATGACTGGTGACGCAATGTGATGAGCAACTTCTTTTTCCTTCGGCAGGGAGTGGGTTCAAGACAAGCTTTCTCTGCGTAACAGCTCTGTCTATACTGGAACTCTAGACCAGGCTGTCCTCGAACTCTCAGAAATTCACCTGTCTCTGTCTCCTGAGTTTTGGGATTAAAGGTGTGTTGTACCGCTGCCCAGCCCGTGAGAAGCAACTCCTGACTCCTGCCGCCATGCCTTCTTTGCTGTGATAAACTTTAGCCTCAAACTGTGATCCAGACTAAGCCCTCCCTTCTTTAATTCGATTCTCCCTAATGATTTGTCATTGCATGGAAAAGAGCAACTCAGCTTGGCAGTGGTAGCCAATCCAAGTATTTGTGAGGCAGAGGCAGGCGGATCTCTGTGAGTTTGAGGCCAGCCTGGTCTTACGGAGGGAGTTCCAGGACAGCAAAGTCTACATAGAAAAACTCTGTTTTAAAAAACAATAAATAAATAAGTAGAACAAGTCATACACCTTCCCAGTTCACAGCCAGCAGAAATCATGTCTGCTGTTAGAAGTGTTGAAGTTGCCTTCTGCGTCAAACTATAGGTGTGTGTGTGTATGTGTGTGTGTGTGTGTGTGTATGCAATATTTTTGGTGAAAGACATGATATGGAGTTACATGTTTCTTTGTGCCTGTTGTTTAAAGAGTAGGAGATCTGATATATAAATGGAACAGCTGAAGTTAGGGGTTTTTTAATTCAGTGGGAGATTGGGCCTTTCCATAGAGGTGATTGACCCCCCTGAGGCAAAGCTGCTGAGTCCACAATGGAAAGACTGACTTGGCATCGGATTATTTTCATTTTAAACTTATTTGCTACCTCCCTCGATTGTAAAGAGATGACAAAAATTAAATAATTCGTGAAGTTCAGGTTTTCAAGAAAGTATATATGCCAAAAAGATCCAGATTTGGGGCTGTAGCTTCAGTGGTACGTACTTGCCTGGTATGCATGATGCCCTGGGTTCCATCCCCAGCATTGTTTAAACCAGGCTTGGTAGTGAGTGTACTCCTGTTGTCCCTGCATTCAGGCGATGAAAGCAGGAGGATCAATGGTGTCCTCAACTACAGAGAGTTGAAAGCCAGCCTTGACTACATAGAGACCTTGTCTAAAACCTGGATAGAGGGCTGGGCAAAGAGTTTCATTGGTTAATTGGTTGCCTAGCATACATAAAATTCTGCATTTGATCACTAACATTACATAATTGAGTGTAGTGGTATATATCTGTAATCCCGTCCCACAGGAATTGAGGGCAAGATTAGACTACATGAGAGCCTGTCTTAAAAAAGTGGGGCATGGTGGGGACTAGAGAGATGATTTATTGGTTAAGGGCACTCATTCCTCTTGTAGAGAATACAAATTCAGTTTCCAGCCTTCACACCAGGAAGCTCACAATTGCCTATAATTTCAGCTCTAGAGTATCCAGATCCAGTATCTTTTTTTTTTTTTTTTTTTTCGAGACAGGGTTTCTCTGTGGCTTTGGAGCCTGTCCTGGAACGAGCTCTTGTAGACCAGGCTGGTCTCAAACTCACAAAGATCCGCCTGCCTCTGCCTCCTGAGTGCTGGGATTAAAGGCGTGTGCCGCCACTGCCCAGCAGTATCCAGTATCTTTTAGCCTCTTCAGAGTACCTGCACACACGTTGTACACATAAACTTATATAGGCATACATATATACATATAGATCATAATAAGATATACATGCAGCTTCCATGTTCATACTTTGACTTTTTCCCCCAGGTATGTGATACCCTGAGTTTAGTTCAGAGTTATTGATTTTTAGTGGTTTAGTGTGTTAGAACTGTAGCGGTCTGAATTGGTAATATTGAGACAAAAACTGCTTCCCTCTGACCATGGATTCTTTGCATTTTAGTCAACTAATTATGTTTACAAAATGTCTAATTTTTGCACAGTGCCAAGTGTGTACTAACCAAAGCCTTCAGGGAATAAACTGACAAGTAGGTCATATACCAAAAAAGTCATCCAAACCCATTGGGCTTTTTATTTTCAAGTCAGTCTGGGCTTTTTCCCTTTTCCTGCCTCTCTGCGGCCACAGAACCAAATAGCTTGAGACCCAGGCCTTGAATGTCAGGAAGTCAGGGAGGCAGGCTGCCACGTGCCTGTTTAGTCTCAGTGCAGGGCAAAATGCCATCATTAATTCATTACCCAGCTGCCTGTCAAATAAATTGGCAATTACGTCCACCGCCGAAGCA
The DNA here is from genome assembly GCA_028555095.1 of Dicrostonyx torquatus. Classification (NCBI taxonomy): domain Eukaryota; kingdom Metazoa; phylum Chordata; class Mammalia; order Rodentia; family Cricetidae; genus Dicrostonyx; species Dicrostonyx torquatus. Next base: position 4,553,502 of record JAQHUG010000111.1, read on the forward strand.
CAGAATCCAGTAAATAGCACGTTAGCATCTCTGAGTTGTTGAGAGATATAAAGGGGGAAATTAAGCAACACATTCTGTGTATCAGTAGCAGATGACAAGGGGCCTCATGCTCGGGCATGTGATGTCTGGATGAAAAGCTCACAAAGGGCTGGTAATGAGCTGTGTGGATGGGAGCATGTTAAAAAGATCACTACTGACTTTTCCACTCTGTCTCTGTGCTTTCTTTGCAGAGTTCAGCTCCTTCCAGCTTGGGAACAGGCTACTTCGTAAGTTCATCTCCTCCACCTGCGCGCCTCATGTTGCCATCGGTCCCCTTCTGTAACAAATCCTCATTACAGTGTGAACAAATAATGGTCAGGGGTTCCCTCTCATTCCTCATGAGCACACATATTTCTGCCCTTTCATTGAGAGTTGTCTTATTTCTCAAAAGTTTATCCTGTTGGGCCCTTAGGATCAGGAGGCATCTGCCTAGCTGGGGCACTTAGCATGTTTGGGAAATTTTGGGAAACATGATTGCTCTTGCCAGCCCTATTCCATAATTAATGGAAATCAGGTTACATATGGAGGTACCTCCTTTGAAGCTGTCTGAAGAGCGTCTATGTACACAGTGACTTGACTTGTATTTCTGTTCTTACATTTGGGGGTGTTTCCCTCACACTCTGGTTGGTATCCCCTATCTAGCTTATACGTCAGCAGTTACCACACTTACAGTCTGTCCTCAGGGGAGGGGAGGGGATGGAGGAAACATATTTCTGGGATATTACACTATCTTTCATTCAAAGACAGAGAAAATGGTTGCTTCATTAAATTTTTACAACAAAATTATCATTTGTGGATTCAGTATTCCTTTTCGAGATATCAGTGAGGAAGAATTGCAAACCAGCATTATTTACACAAGATAACATAGCAATGTTACAGTTGTTTGCAGTATTTACAGGAACTTGATTGTGTGTGGAAGAACACTTGATGCTAGAAGACCCAAGACTGAACACATCATGCGAAACATGGTCAATAAATACTAATTCAGTGTGCTACTTTTAACTTTGTCCTCTTAAGATGCTCAACCCTCTTCTGCTGACTCATTTTTCTCAATGTATTTCTGTTAAATTTTGGAAATCAGCATTGTTTCCATAAATATTGAGTCTTTCCTAAGTTTCACCATAAACTGCCCACCCACACGCCTTGGTCTTAATCTGTCATCCAAGGAGAATAATAAGGATGACTCTGAACCCACATCGTACAGTTAGCATAGTTAGCATCCAGGACCTCAATATTCATGCTTACAGAAGGAGCAGGATGCTCTCAGCGTCTTGCTTCAACAGTTGAAAGAACAGACGTGATCCCATCTGCCATCTCTTCACACCAGTCTGGGTGTGGGTTGAGATGTTGGAAGTAAAATCTGGAGGCTGTTGTGCCTGTCCTCCGTGCACAAGCTCTATTCTCACACCTCCTTTTCAGAAATAAAGCCAAAACCACTACCTTTGCCATATTCAGTTATAGCCTGAACAGTCTATTGTTAATTTTTTTTAATTGGCAGTATAACTGCCCTGAAAGAAGAATGTTGTCTCGAGAATGGACATATGTTTTGTTTTTTACTTCCTTAGTTCTTTGAAGGCTTTGCTTTATTTTCTAATGATAATTTGATAACTAACAAATCCTTAATTAGGATTTGAGATTTTTTTTTATACTCAAGAAACTTTGCTTAACTTTAAAACTTCTTCATTTTGCTAAAATTGCTTTAGTAAAATCAACTTACTCTGCTTATCTCAAGAACTGTCATGTTATTAGCGTACATGGAGAAGATGAGTACCAGATGTTTGTTCCACTCTCAGCTATGATAAAAATCCCCCTTCTAGAATGTGTTTCCAATACTGCATTGTTCTGTTATCACCCTGCGAAATCCTTGGTGGAGTTGCCAGGCCCTCATCAAAACCTGGCTCTGTTTCAAGTGTCATTCCAACAATATTACACGTAATACTCAATTTCAGGGACTAACGTCCATGTTGGTGAGTTTCATGATTTTAAATGGAAATAATGTATCTGAAACTTCTTTACTTGCCCTCTCCTCCAAACATACTGTTTACATTGTACTCTGTGTATCAGAATAGCTCTCACTAAGTTTTTAAAGAAGGCTCAGCCTCAGTATTAGGTTGAGTTTCATACTAATTTTTTCCTTTCTTATTTGATCTCCTTCCAATAACTTTTTGATATGTGGATGGGGGGAATTACTACAGATGAACTAATTCTTATCATTAAACCATAAATTGTTGGGTTTGGAAAGGCTAAAGTCCCTCACCTTTGGGGCTTACCAGATCAGAAGTGCCTGTTTAAACACTCTCCCATGGCTCAAGTATCCTCCTGACTCAAGAAGCTGTAGTTAGCTCTCATGTCCTGTAAACAGAGGTGAAAAACCATTTGTTTTGTTTGTTCATAAAACAGATAGTGTAATCCCTGCATCATCAAGTCTGTATTTGTGTTCACATGATGTGTGTGTGTGTGTATGTGTGTTTGTACCTGCGCTTACTCTTGAACCAGTACAGTTTATTGTATTTGACTCTGTCTGTCCTATTCTGCTGAAGGGTTTTAAAGAAGCCTTTGTTTTTGATCTGGTTTTAATTGTTTATGTCTTCCTAGTTTTGTGTTTCAAAGATGTCTTCTTAGGTCTGTCAGTTTTCCAGTCTATGCAAAAGCCGAAGGTTTTGGAGATGGGAACAGCAGTGAAGAGCACTATTTACATAAGCATATTGCAAAGAATTCTTAAAGTAGACAAAATAGAGAAGGTTTGGAACAAACTTTGCACGTTTGGGGGAGGCTTTGAGTACTGTGAGTGTTATACACACACATACACTCACACACACACACTCTGTCTCTCTTTCATTGCATACGCATCCACTGCTCAGCTCATATTCTAAATATAAATGAAATTATAGGCAACTTGGAATCAATTTGCTGGGTTTTTCTTTCCTTTTTGGCAAGCAATCTGAAACTTGTTGGAGTATGTGTAGGGTTTTCTTTTTTATTTTTTTGTTTTTGATTTTTTTAAACGTCAACTCAGTGAATACATTTTCTGTTTGATTTAAACATTTCTGGATATCTTTCCTTCTGAAACATATACTTGAAATTTCACTCTTAATAATGTGTGATGAAGTACCTAGTACAGAATGATCTGTGCGACTAGCTGTGCGACCTTGGGCAGGGTGTTTGATATCTTTGTTTGTGCCTCACCACCCACCTAATAGAGTTGTGAATCTTAAACCAAATGACATAATTAATGTGCACCGAACAGATCTCATGAACAGCATGTACTAAAATATACCTTTAAGCGGTTTTTTTCCCCTCCTAATGATTTTTTTAATTGTTTGGGTGAATATGTGCACAGTAGTGCTGGTGCCATAGAGGCCAGAAGAGGGAGTCAGATCTTCCGGAGCTTGTATTACAGGTGTTGTGAACTTATATAGGTGCTAGAAACTGATCTTGCATCCTCTGCACGGGAAGTATGCGATTTGAAACCATTGAGTTATCTCTCCTGCCTCTAAGTGCCTCTGTTCTTCACACTGCTCATGGGTAGATAAACTTTATGTCAAACTATGCAGTATTGTATTGACAGAGGGCACCACTAAAAAATTGGTAACATAAAAGTATATTTTGCCATTTGTGCCCAGGTTATAGAATCATTAATTTTCCTTCCCGGAGCTTTCACATGGGCGTGGGATTCTGTGTTTGATTAGTTGTGTCTCACTTACTCTGTGTGAACTTCAGGCACAGATGCTTTTCTTTGTCACCCTGGTGATGGTGACATTGGAATGACCTCTTCTCTGGGTTGCCTAGGCCTAACAGTTGTTCCCTTTAGTCTGTTAATGTTTCTTACCTGTTTTTTCATTGAGGGCTTTTAAAGCTCATCACGAACACTTAACATGACTAAGTTTTTGCTTGGCAGTTAAGGAAGGTCTTTTCTTAATTCGACTTATCAGAAGGGTGTGTTACCCTGTGACACCAAAAGAAAGTGGTTGTGAGGAGTGACCACTGTTGGGACAGAGGCAACACTTCATCAGATTGGTCTGTCATTGAATCTGGAATTCATTGAATTGGTGAACTTAGGTGGCTGCCTGCTAAGATCCCAGGGATCCTTCTGTCTCTGCCTTCCCATCAAGGCTGGTTTTTCTTTATGGGTGATGGATCTGAACTCAGGGCCTCATGCTTTTTTAGGCAACGCTTTACCTGTTGTTTCATCTTTCTAGCCCCTGAACTGGTATAAGTTGGAGGCCTGGGGTCTGTAATTAGGTGATAACTTCTTTGGCTGAGCACACGCGCTCTAGTGAAAGAGAGGGACTCTTAGACCAGGGTCAAACGTCCTGCCTGCTCCTTTGGGTAATCAGCCTCCTTCCTGTTACTTCTTTTAAAATTCAAGCTTGCTAATTGACACACTTTAATTTCTTTAGGAAACCAGTGTGCTGAAAGCCTATGCTTCACACTGTAGGAAAGGGGGTTTGAATAGCATTATACTACCTAAGATGTATGCAATTACTGCTTTTCTGCACATTACTTAACTTTCAGGGATTGTTCTGTGGTCAGGTACAAAATGCAACATGGTGTCCTGTGCCTTTTTTCCAAAGGGAAAGTTCTTTGTCTTCTTCTAAGGTTTTTAACTACAAACCCTTGAAAAATCCCATGACCATTTATTATAATTTATGTAGTTTTTTGTATTCAAAATATTTTTATTAGAAATGTATTATTGAATATATTTAATTTTTTGATTGTTATTTTAATTGTGTTACTAAATCATTTCCTTCCACCCTTCAAACCCTTCCATATCTCTCCCCTACCATTCCCTCTTAAAATCATGGCCCCCTTTTCTTTAATCATTATTGTGTTTTTTATTTATAAACAAATTAAAACATTTAGTTTTGCTCTCTCATATATATATAAAACACACACACATATATATGTTTTAGGTCTGTCCACTTGGTATTGGATATCAAAGTAAGGAGCTATCCCTGAAGATTTTAATTCTCTTTCTCTTTCCCTCTCTCTTCCCTCAGCAGTTTTTAATTGCTTGTGGCTATTCATTTATAGATGTGGATCATGGCCCCATCCTAGGTGACCATATTTTTGAACTATACTTTTAAAAATACTTCTAGAGATATGGTAAGCTAGCTTAGCAGGAAAAGGTGCCTGCTGCCAAACTTGATGACCTGAGTTTAACCCCTAGGATCCACATGGTGAAAAGGAGAGGACTGACTCTAGTAAGTTGTTCTGTGACCTCAGCACATATGTTCCCGGGTCATTCTAGATCCTGTCAGCTTGATCGATGTTAACTCTCACACTGTTGTAAGCTATCTTGGCAGTGGATGTTATCAAATCTATTAAGAGTTCACATACTCTTGATGAATATGGGGAGATGGCCTTTTGTACCATGTTTCTCAAAAATGTGAAGGAGGAAAAAAATCATTAAATAGGAAATGGAAACAAGAAGCCATCAAAGAAGAAGCTTACTAAAAGGGACTTCATTTGTGGCATTTCATGCTAGTGATGGGTGCCACAGAGGTCCAGTGCTTACTGTTAGCTTTGTTGCCTTTGCATGCTGCAGAGGGCACTGTGAGATCCTGGGTACTGCCTTTCAGCACCAGCTTTCTATTGATGGGTCTCTTAGTGAAAGTACATATTCTTTAATTAATTATTAATTATTCATGCATATTTCATATTTTTTTCAGACTAAATTTTGCTCATGTAGAAATGTGTATTCACAGGGAAACTCACGTGTTTGCTTCTCCTATTCCATAGCTAGATGATTCAGTAAGAACTTTAGTGCAGAGGACTGACAACAGTCCCAGAATGGCTGGGCAGGTCACGGCATCAAAAACTGAAAATAAGATTTCATTTTAACCTTTATATTTTTTTCTTGAAGAAGGTTTTGAAAGTGATGCCCTTAAATTAGTAGATGTCTATATCACATAAATGTTATATAAGTTGATGTGAACTATATACCTGAGAGTGACAGGCAGGGCCCTCAAGGTTGCTCTGAACACACACACTACACACACACACACACATACACACACCACAGACACATATTTCAGGTACTTATCAGTCAGTATCTATCAGATCAAAGGAAATCACTTCGCTTAACTGCTTTAAGAACATATTTCTTTTAAAATACATGTAAACCCCTCCCAGTTGTAAATTAGATGCCTCCCTACCCATTTTATGAAAATCTTATTTTTTGGTGAAACACCAAGAGTATTGTGAATGAGGTTATAGAGCCCGACTGGGGCTTGTTAAAGAGGAGGAGTGCCATGCTCACTCCAAGTGTCACATTTTCCTGTTGTCAGCGCCGACTGTAAACGGGAGTTATTGGAAGCTCTGATAGTTGGAGGACCTTCACTGACTCCCAGTGCTTGCCTTCAGAAGACAAACATTTAGAATGCATTTTGTTCGTATAGAAGTGTTTATCCATTTAAAATAGCAGTGTCGTTTTAAGAAAAGCACCTTGGTGGCCTGCTGTTAAATACGGCAGAGTTAATAAACTGTCAGGTCCTAGATACATATGCTCTGATAGACCAGCCATCACCCAAGGACTGGAGCTATAAATCCCTTCTAACAAACCTTAATTTGCTTAGCAGACTAATAAATGATTTCTGATTTTTCTTTAGTAATTAGCCCCACTATTAGTCATGTTTAAAGTGACCTTCTTCATACTACATTGAATGGCTCTTCTGTAACCCTTGAAGAGGAAAAAAATCAAAGTCAAATAAAAGCCATGGCCAACTCCACTTGTGACTGCTGGTAATAAATCATGGTGATTTGGGGATGGTGGCTGTTTTCAAGTAGGTGACAACTGCATGTCAGAGCTTATAAACTGTCACCTCCAAGCTTGCTTGGCATGTGTTGTAAAGCAGAATGACCTCAGCTCAAACAGCTGCTGTGTAGGGCGGCCTCAGAACATTACGGAACACTTAAAATCGCAGCAAGGCACAGCAGCCCTGGTTCCTGCTGCACTCTCCATATTTCCTGTGCGCATCACAGCTCATAAACTCTTATCAGGACTGAGCACAGTGAATGCTTTATGTGTACAACTGAAGGAAATCAGAAACACGTGGGTAGTATTCCTGGGTACTTCAGGAATCACCTCAGTTTTGATATGCAGACCCCCCCGCCCCAATTATTCATTTCCATTTTTTAATAAAGATGATTTCTAGCCAGGTGGTGGCGGCACACACCTTTAATCCCAGCACTCGGGAGGCAGAGGTAGGCGGATCTTTGTGAGTTTGAGACCAGCCTGGTCTACAAGAGTTAGTTCCAGGATAGGCACCAAAGCTACAGAGAAACCCTGTCTCGAAAAACCAAAAAAAAAAAAAAAAAAGATGATTTCTATTTCAAATGTTGTGTGTATGCATGAGGTGGGTGGTTACATGCATGTGAGTGCAGTTGTCTGAAGAGGCCAGAAGGGATGAGCCGGAACTGAATTCAGGTCCTCTGCAGTAGGACTAAGTGTTCTTAACCACTAAGCCATCTCACTCCAGACCCTTTATTCCCATTTCAATTCCCCAAATGAGGGTACTTTTTTATTGCTTGGGGGTCCTCCAGTGGGTGTAACACTTAAAAAACGCATGGCATTGCTAAGGGAAAATTAGGACTATGCACTGTGCTGACAGTCATTGGAAGTTAACACCTCAGCGCTAAACCAAAGAAGTAAAGGTATTTTGTTTTGTTAGTATATTTATTTATTATTGCATATGTGTATTTTCTTGAGACACTATTTCAAGCAGGCCTACAACTTGTTGTGGATCTGGGGATGACCTTGAATATTTATTTTTCCCACTTCTACCTCCAAAGTGCTATGGTTAAAGATGTGTGCACCACCCCACCTGCTTTATGTGGTGTTGGGCATCAAACCTAGGCCTTTGTGCATGCTAGGTAAGCACTGTCAACTGATCTGCATCCCCAGCCTCCCCCTCCCGTTTAAAGAAATTTTGAAGTATTTGTTTAAGAACTTTGGAACACTACTGTATTGTTTTCATCACATGAGGACTGTCTAGAAGTAACTATTTATAACGTTAAGCAGTTGAAGAACCTCATGAAAAAGCAGAATCCTATGTTCCACTCATGCAGAGGCATCAAGCATGCACAGGTCATTATATGAACTGTCAGCCTTACATTTTCCAGAGTTATACACACATGCTACTTTGGTTCCTATAGATTTATAGTTAGAGACATATTCTGATCACAGGAAATTCAGAAGTCATCCTGACCTCTAGCCCATTGCTGACCGAGAAAGTTGAATTCTAGGGCTGGAGAAATGGCTCAGTGGTTATGGACACTTGCTACTCTTGCCAAAGCCTGGAATTCTGTTTCTGTCACTCTGCTTAGATGAATTGCAACTACCTGTAATTCTGGCTTTGGCGGATTCAGCCCCCTCCTTCTCCTCTCTGACATCACCTGCTTGAATTATGGACAGACAGACAGACACACACACACACACACACACACACACACACACGCAATTAGTTTTTATTGGTATGATAACCATCCTTAGCAAAAGCATCTCTAAAAGGTAAGGGTTTATTTTACCTTAGAATTTGTAGTCCATTACTGAAGGACGCCAAGGCAGGTACCCAGGGAGGACAGGACTTTGGAAGCAGGAGCTGAATAAGGCTATGGAGGGCTGCTGCTTATTGGTTTGCTCCTCATGACTTGCCCATTCTGCTTTCTTACAGAAGCCAAGACTCCTGCTCACATGTCACACCACCCACAGTGGCCTGGGCCCTTTAACATTAATCATAAATCAAGAAAATGGAAAATGCCCTATAAACCTTCCCACAAGCAGTCTGGTAGTCTAGTTTGTATCACATTGGTAAATAAATAAGCAACTAGATCTTACACATAGATGTGAATGGAAATTTCATTAAAATGTTAGCTACTGTGAGGGTAATCTGACAACTGAGATGCTTCTCAATGAGATTTTACTTGTAGTAAACTCCTGTGGGTTTTTTTGACAAATGAAATTACCTGGATATTCTATATATCCGATTTTTGTTTAAGTGACAGATAATTATTTTAATGCTTTTTTTATTTTTGATTCTGTTCATCAGACAGACTTTATACATTCAAATTTGTTATTTTTCAGTCATATTGTTAGTTCATTTAGTCTTTATAATTATTTTCAAGCTTTTTGTGTAAGTGGTGTGTATTTGTGCATTAGTGTGTCATGGTGTGTGTGTGTGTGTGTGTGTGTGTGTGTGTAGATCAGGGGAACACTGTGTGTGTTGTCTCCTTTGACCTTTGCATGATTTCTTGGGAGAGATATCATCAGGCTTATTCAGCAATACTGTTACCTGCTGAGCCCTCTCACCAACTCTGCTTTAAAACAACCCAAAGACAATTGTTGGGGAAAGATGGGCATGTGCTTGTGTGTTCCTTGGCAGGAACACTCAGAGAACAACTGTTGAGTGAATTCTGTCCCTCCACCTTTATGTGGGTTTTAAAGGATAGAACTCAGGCTGTCAGTCATCTTCTGGCTACATGTACTTTACTAGCTGAGCCATCCCACTTGTTCTTTTTCCATTCTTTTTTATTATTTATTTTATTATTATTATTACTACTACTATTTTTATTACTATTATTATTATTAGCAATGCTGAAGCATACATTGGCAGCCGGTATATGGTGGTTCTGTTGAACTTGTCCATATTGGGTTTCATGGTCTAAATTGATGAGGATGACTGACCAGGTCTCTTCCTTAAGAGGGCACCAGATATCATTACCGGTGGTTGTGATCCGCCATGTGGTTGCTGGGAATTGAACTCTGGACTTTTGCAAGAGCAGGCAGTGCTCTTAACTGCTGAGCCACCTCTCCTACAGTAGTAGAAATGTACTTTCCATTTGTTTGCATCTTCTGATTTCCAACCTCCATCCTGGTCTGGTTCTACAGCATGGGTAAAATTATCACCTGGCCTCATTGGTTATATTTGTGTGTGTGTGTGTGTGTGTGTGTGTGTGTATTGCTTTAAACTTCATGTAGGTTCATTGTGATGCTGATTGGTGTGATTAGGAGGATTTAAGTTGTTGCATGTATGGTTTTCTCTTCCTAGAGTTCCAGATGCAAATCAGGAAGTGTGAATGCTCTACATGTGCCTGTGTTCACAGCTCACATTAAAGAAACAAAAACAGAAAAACCATACTGTCTTGTGTTCAGTATGAAAGCCTTTGCACAGTTTTCTTTCTTGAATGGCTTTTGTAAGATACCTTATATTGTTTTTTGGTTGTTTGTTTTTTGTTATTGTTGTTTTTTAAGACAGGATCTTCCTATATGAGCCAAGCTGCCCTTGAACTTAACTATAATAGCAGACCCTGCCTATTGTAGGTTGTAGATCGTATGAGAGAAGAAGAAAAAAATATTCTTATATACACACACAAAACAGAACCCTGAAGTGACATTCTTGATAGTAAAAATGAAACCTATCATCTTGCCCATTTATCTAGCCTTTGTAGCCTTGTGTTGTTAGTTCTCTGCCAGGGTCATTGTGCTGTCAATTAGTCTGATTTGGAGGATTTAAGTTGTCACATGCCTGGCCTTTCTCTTCCTAGAGGTCCAGTTTTATATCAGGAAATGTGAACTCTCTACATGTGTCTGTGTTCCCATCTCACTTTTCATACTTAAAAAGAAAATAAAAAGCTGTTATGTGTTTCAGCGATCATCTACAGTTTCACACCATAAATGAAGTTAGGGGACAATTTTGAAGCATTCACAAAAATTTCAAAATTGCCTTGCATACACATGTATAGGTCAATGACTGCCCAAACTACCTTTTTAATTCTTGATTTTTGGTCACGGTTTCTAAGTCTTTAAAAGTTACTCGGCTTTATTCATGTGAAATTTGTCTCATGAAATTACTAAGTGTTGTGGAAATCTCACGCCAGCATTCCTAAGTAGTGACTTGAGAAATCTCAACCCAAGAGTTTACTCTGTGAGGTCTTAGTTGTTTGAGATACCAGGGACAGTCCTTTACTCAGGAAACCTTAAGACTCATATGGTCTTCTTGAAGATCAGCTTGCTCTTAATGACTGTAGCTCACTGCACAGCCTCCATCACAGCATTAGACTAAACCAAAAGCCAGTGTGTAAGTGCCAGAGATTTAAAATGACTGGTTAGTTAGTCCCTTAGCCTTTTAAGAAGAGAAATGCCTGATGGGAGATCATAACCAGAACCATGTGGCCAGTAAGGAAGTGTGAGTGTTTTTCCAGTGTGCAAAGTGACACTAATAAAACATCTTTAGACAAAAGTGTGAACAGGAGAGGAGCCCAGTGGAACTCAGACAGCACCTTTCCCCTCTGTAGACTCTAGATTTACAAAGCCAAGCCAGCATCACTCACTTTGTAGTGTTTTCTTCATTCTTTTTGTTGTTTGTTATTGTTGTTGTTTTCTTTTCACTTTAGAAGAGAGTAACCCTCAGAGCTGAAGGTTGGGGTTCCAGGAGGGCAGAATTCAATAACACAATATTAACTAAGATGCGGTCTTAGTTAGGGTTACTGTTGCTGTGATGAAATACCATGACCAAAAGTAGATTGAGAGAAAAGGCTTATTTGACTTACACTTCCACATCACTGTTCATCATCAACGGAAGTCAGAATAGGAACTCAAGCAGGGAAGGAATCTGGGAGCAGGAGTTGATGCAGAGGCCATGGAGGGATGCTGCTTACTGCTTTGCTCCTCATGGCTCTCCCCCATCAGTCACTAATGAAAATGCCCTGCAGCCTGGCCTTATAGATGTACTTTCTCAAGTGAGGCTCCTCTCTCTGATGACTACACCTTGTGTCAAGCTGACATAAAACTAGCCAACACAATTTTCAGGTTGAAACACAAACTCATTTCTATTAAGCCATAACCTTTCCTTTCTTCCTCATTCTCAAGATCACACATTATTATAAAAATCACAATAAAAAGCATTTTATAATCTTAAAAAGTCCCACAGTGTTTACAAATTCAAACACTTTAAAATTTAGTTCATTAAAAAACCCACAGTTTCTTTAAAAACTTAAAATCTCTTCAAAATTCAGTTTTGGGCTCTTGTACAAATTTAAAAAAAATATTAAATGCTTTTGTATTTCAAGAGAGAAGAATCAGGGCACAATTCTCAATTAGATCAAAGCAAAAACAAATCCCAATTGTATAAATGAATCATTGTCTAATGTATGTATCCACTCATGATTTTCTAGGTTACTCCAATGAGCTTGGACCACTTCTTTGGCTCCATCCCCTGCAACATACAGCTTGTCTTGTAGGCTCTGGCTGGCTTCACTCCATGGCTACTGCTGTTCTTGGTGGCCAGTACATGGTACTGGCATCTCCAAAATGCTGGGTCTTCTGCTGCAGCTAGACTGCACTTTAACCTGTTACTTCTTTTGGACTCTCATCATTGTGCCACACCTCAACTTCCCTGCATGATCCATTTAATTCTGAGCCTTCAACTGCTGTAGAGTCTTCACCGTCACCAGTAGCCATGCCTGGACTCTCATAGTGCCAAGCCTCAGCTACTGTCCCTGCCCTCACACTGGGCTATGTAGAAGACTCCCCATCAATCACTAAGAAAATGCCCTATCTGCTTTCATTTAGCCAGATCTTATGGAGGTATTTTCTCATTTGAGGCTCCCTCCTCTCTGATGACTTGTGTCAAATTGACATAAAATCAGCCAGTACAGATGCTGTTAGTATGCGTGTGTTCAGTATTTTTCATTCTACACTTAGTTTAATGTATGCATATATGTGTGGGTACACATGTACCGTGGTACCTGCAGAGAGATCAGAGAATAACCTTTGGGGATAGTTTTTCACCCTTAACCATATGTGTCCTTAGGATTGAATTCATGTCTTTACCTGTTGAGCTATCTGGCCAGGTCCAGGATTGTGTTTATTCTTAACTTGAATTAGTAAGTGAGCATTTAAGGATTACTTAATTCCAAATTTTGAGGCTATAGTATTGATAGTTACGTTATGACCCATGCACCTTTTCATATGGACAATGGCTCACTGAGGTTCTGAGTAAAATATTAAGTTATATAAACAAGAAATTTAAAAAAATCTTTAGAAACATTGACTTGAAGCAAAAGGGTTCCTTTCCTAGAAAACAAAGCATACATAGTTATATTTATCTAAAAGTTTTGTTTTACAATACTGTCAAATTTTGGTTACAAATATTAAAGTTTAAAAGTTTTAATTTTGAAGTTTTTATGCACACCTAGTGTTTATTATGTTTATTAAAGTCCTCTGTCACCTCTTTCACCATGTCTTCTCTCTACGAAGCTCCTCCCCACACTCATTAGTGTGTGGTTGTTGATTTTCATGTTACCCACTTTTGTTTTGTTCTGAGACCCACAGAGTTTAGCTAGGCTCATGTGTCTGCACAGGTTTAGAACTGTTCTTTGGAGGCTGGTAGACTCCTCATTAGGTGCCTGAGTACCGTGACTGCCCTTTCCTCAGAATCCATCAGTAGCTTTCAGGTCCGGGGAAGGCTAGAGCCATGGAAGCTTTGCAGACCTGCAGAAGAAAGGAAACTAGTAAAATGCCATTGTGGTGGAGGATTCCGTCATGTGGGGCCATCGCAATATAAGAGATATGGGTTGGGGGAAAAAGTAGAAATTTTAGGCTGAGAGCTTTTAAGCAGGGCTGGGAGATGGAGGAGATACAGGGACAGGAGGATCAGCAGAAAGATAACTAGCTTTGATTTTACAGAATAAATTTAAGAGGGCATTGCTAATTATAAAACAGCTTTTCCCCAAAGAGCAGCTTCTGTGGGGTTTTGTAAAAACAGCGGTGATCTCTCTCTTACACAGTCACACAAGAATTTAAATACACATGTTCATTAGCTTGACCCAGGACAGAGAGAGCCTCCTCTATAGCCAATAAAAGTAAGCAAAACACTAAAAATTTAGATTATGATGAGTTTTTAGTGCTGTGCTATTCTTAGTTAAAGTGGCCCTGTATCTGATGAATACCCATTAGTACCTTCAATATCCTTCTAATATTTTAAGTCGCTTAAAATCAGAGAAATGAGTTAAAGTGAATGCACTGCAAAATTATGGTAAGATAATTTGATATAATTAAAATATTGATTCAGTTTGATCAAAGAAACATGAAAACAAGATACAGCCTGAAATACTAATGATTCTCAATTACTTGTCAGTAAGCATGGTATGTATTAAAGAAATGGATTGAAAATCACTGACATATTATACTTACTACAATAAATCTGGGAAGAGTTGGCTGTTTTTATTAAACTAATATTTTTTTCTAGTCTTGCTTGGTGAGGAGTACCTAAGGAAGGTAAATTTGAGGTTGTAAAATGTTTCTCAGTTGACCTGTGCAAGAATTTATTTTAATTAAGGGTATTTAAAGTGTTATTTTCTGGGAATTTGAGGATTAGTGTACATAAGTACTTTTACTTTGTAGGCTTATTAGAGAAAAACTCCTTTCAGTTTTAGGGTATTTCCAATTTGGTTGTTAATTTCATCTGGGGGTACTGGAGAGATGGCTCTGTGGTTAGAGCTACTTTCCCAGCGCTCACATCAGCCAGGTCACAACCACCAGGTCCAAGGTCATCCAATGCCCTCTTCTTGTCTCTGTGGGCACCTGTGCTAACTCACACACACAGACACGTACTCACTATTTCTTTAAAATGTACATCACTTACAGGTAGCAAAATGCTATGCAAATGCAATGAAAAGAGCTTTTATGGGTTACCCAACCTGAGACAGTTAACTGAAGTATTGCAGCCACATGAAGGAAATGTTATTTAAAAAAAAAAAAAAAGACACACAAAAATCTTTGCCAGATCAAGTTGGAAAAAGAAGTTCCTCTCATTGGTTGTCCTGTTCTTGAGTAATCCTGCTCAAAACAGGCAACTGAAAGCAGTAGCAATAAAGAGAGAAGCCGGAGTTTTTTCTTCTACTTTAAGTTTCAGGCATCTCTGCTTAGCTCAAGTGCTTAAAGAAGCACCCTTAGGGCCTTTGTCATTTGTGCTGTCAGCCTGTGATGAAGTCAGAAACCTGCCAGCTGCCTTTTGCTTTCGATTCTGTGGACTGAATACACACACCACATATGTATTATGTGCACATGTTCTTTTATGGTATACCCTAGACAAATGCAATCCCGTGTTGTACCTCAGTTTGTAGAGTACCTGCCTAGCATCCATTAGTCTCTGGCTTCTATCCCTCACACTGCCTACAAAAGGCTTGGTGGTACATACATGTAATCCCAGCTATGCAAGTATAAGAACCTGGGACCTATAATAATAACGCACTGTGGTTAGTGAAATTGAATTCATCTTATCAGAGATGATGCCAGTCAAGCACGCTATCCATTACCTAAGGAAGGTTGTAAAAGCAATACCCCAGCATGTGCTTTGGCCAGCTCACTGTTGACTGTGGTAGTGTGCTGCACCATTAGAGAACAGAACATGGGAACCTGAAAGCCAGCATGGGATACACTGAGAGTTCATTTCTCTACATACTACCTGTACTTTTTACAAAAGCAGGCATCCATATACTCATGAGTGAGAGTACCAACATGTGTATGACACGGGACTCAAGTAGTGAGGGACTGTATTGCCTGGATGAACGTGAACAAGTTTGCTGATGAGCCCTGCTTGTCCCTGCCTTGTCTCGAAGGAGTTTTAAGCCTCAGCAGAGTTAGGAGAAGCTCAAGGATTCCAAGCATTGCTCATTTCACTTTCTGGATTAGTAGATGATCTAGCGTCTGTGTTGTGGCTTCAGTGTGAAATAACACGCAAAGGCTCATGTGTTCCCAGTTCATGGTGCTCTTCGGGTCGGTTATGGGACCTTGTGGGAGGTGGAGCCTTGCTGGAGGAAGTATGTTTCCAAGGGTTGGCTCTGAGTTTGTGTAGCATGGCACCATTTCCCATTCCCTCTCCTGGTCTGTGGATGATATCTGATCAACATGCTTCCTGACTACCAGGCTTGCCTCATGTTCCTTCTGCCATGACTTCCCCACCCTTCTGGAGCTGTAAGCCGAAATAATCCTTTGCTTTTCTAATTTGCTTTTTGTCAGTGTTTTATCACTGCAGCTGGAAGGTAACTAATACTGTCCAGTAAGCACAAGGTAAGTTGAAGTTGTAAGACAAAGGAAGGACATGCATAAAGATATCACAACTGATAGGAATATTGGTATTCCTAAAAAGACTTAAAATTATTATGACTATATTTCTTGTATTCAAAAATTTAAGTTGAATAAGACTCAAATTAAACTTCTGGAATATAAACCACTCACAGTATGAAAGGAAAATACGATAATCAATTGCACAGTGTATTAAAGATTGGTGACAGTGAGAACAGTCGGAACTGTTTTAAATGAAGCATGGAGAAAAGAGCTTTTAAAAACAGACAGAGCATCACTGAGTTGTCTGATAACTTCTGTTAGACAAATAATGTCACTGGACTTAAGAATATTTGGAGAAGTAATATCTGAAAATTTTCCAATTTTGATACAAACTGTGAATCCATAGAATACAAGAAGCATAGAGGAAATGTATCCAAGATTTTGAAAAATGATTTAAAAGAGAAAAGTTATAAATAGTTGTGCTTTATTTACTAAACAAAATAGGATGAGAATCATACTGGTGTACACCTTTAATCCCAGAACTCAGGAGGGAAAGGCAGGTGAATCTCTGTGTTCACTACCTGCCTGCTTTGGGACAGTGAGGGTTGTACAGAGAAACCCTATCTGGAGAAACCAAAAATAAAATAGAGCAGTCATGGTGATCCATGCCTGTAATCCTAATACTCAGAGGGCAGAAGCAGGTAGATCTCTGTGAGCTAAAGGACATCCTATCTACAATACAGGTTCCAGGACTATATAGGAA
The DNA here is from genome assembly GCA_028555095.1 of Dicrostonyx torquatus. Taxonomy (NCBI): domain Eukaryota; kingdom Metazoa; phylum Chordata; class Mammalia; order Rodentia; family Cricetidae; genus Dicrostonyx; species Dicrostonyx torquatus. The sequence goes on from JAQHUG010000111.1 coordinate 4,570,373, forward strand.
GATCCTGCCTCACATAATCAATCAGTCAATTATAAATTAAAAATAAGACTGAGATGTAACTTTGTGTGGGGTCTTTGCTTAGTTATGCATGACCCTTGGTTTGATCCCCATCACTGGAAAGAGAAGAAGTAATCGGCTCATGTTTCACAGAACTTAACTTCAGGCTTAGCTGACTGTTGCTGTAGGTTAGAGGCAAGGTGGGACAGGACAGCTCATGTGGTAGATGAGACCTGCTCTCCCCATCTCAGCAGGAAAGTGATGGGACAAGAAGGGGCTGGAGATAACCTTCTGTTTCTTCAGGTAACACCTGCAGTGTTCTCCTCCTTCAAGCTAGGCTCCATTTCCCTCCACTTCCTACTCACTATGAATCTACCTATGATCTACTCACAGATTAGGTCAGAGCCCTCCAAAGCCTATCACCTCCCCCAAAAGACCATCAGATGGCAAAAAATGCTTCCAAACATGAGTTTTTATTTCAGATTCAAGCTATATTATATTAATATATTAATTATATATATAATATTATAGAATATTCCAGTGCGTGTATCTCTCAAATGATGCTAGCAAGGAGTTAAGTCATAATTTCATATAGTGTGCCAAATATTTATCCAGTAGAGGAGTTGTATTTAGACTGAACAAGGAAATCTTAGTTTCTGGTAATAAGAAAACAAAATTCGCTTTCAAAGATGTGCAGAGGATGCAAAGTGATAGTATACTCAATAGATAACACGGAATCAAGTAAGGGTGTTGTTGAGTAGTTAAGAGAAAGTAAATGAGAATTATTGCATGCCTTTAAATCACCTAATTGTAACTACCAGTGTTGGTGAGTTCTTCCACACAGCTTCTGGAAATGTGTAATGGCACCACCACTCTGAGGACCAGGATAGTGATTTATAAAAAGCCATACACAGGTCTGGGAAATGGCTCAGTGAATAAATTGCTTGCTGTGCAAGCATGAGGACCTGTGCTCAGATCCCAGCACCCACATAAACGCCAGGTTTAATGATACACTTGTAACACCAGCACTGGGAGATAGAGACAGGGCTATCCTACTAGCTGGCCAGCCAATCTAGCTGAAATGACAAGCTCCAGGTTCAGTGAGAGACCCAGCCTTAAAGAATAAGATGGAGGTAAGGATGGCACCAGTAGACAAAGAAATAAGCAAAGAAAAGTTTTTCATTGCCAAATCCAAACTGTAGACCTTAAATATGGGTACCTTTTTGGATATCATTTGTGTGTCAGTAAAGCTTTTTGGACAATGAACAAAACCACTTCCCCACTGTGTGTCATCATGTGAGGTGCATCTTCTGTGTCCTGTGTTTTAAAACTGGGAACCCATTGCATCTTGTCCTTTTCTGTCATTGACATGGTCACATAAAACCTGACTGTGACAAATGGTTTCTTTGTTAGATATTCAGAGATACATGATTGGGCTTTGTGAAGCAAGCAACACCCAACTTGGTAGGAATTAGGGCAAGAGAATGCATACAGAAGAGCCCAGTCACACCACAGTCTCCTCTCTCTCTCTCTCTCTCTCTCTCTCTCTCTCTCTCTCTCTCTCTCTCTCTCTCTCT
>JAQHUG010000111.1:4572002-4689046 GCA_028555095.1 Dicrostonyx torquatus
ACAGAGAGAGAGAGAGAGAGAGAGAGAGAGAGAGCAGCTTTTTATGTCTTGGCTCCGAATTGCCAAGTGATGAAATGTAGGCCACCAGATTGAATTACTCCATCAAGCAGCCGCTGCCCTGTGTTAATGGTAATTGCACAGATACCGCAGTCTTTCTGGGCAACATCTCGGATATTTACCTCCTACCGTTTTTCAATTCAAACCTTTGATGAAAATATTCCCAGTCCTTCTTTAAAGCAGACACCCAACTGTCTTTCTTGACAAAAGCAAGGTCTCTAAATCAGATCCCGACAATTTCGGACACAGCGGTCTACCTAAATCACCTTTTACCTGTGTCACGATGTCATTTCCTGAAGGAGAAAGTGTCCATCAGAGGAGCAATTGCTGTAGGTCTCAGGGCTACAAGGTTGAGCCTGCCAGGAAAATGGAAGAAAGAAGGGGGAAATTATTTGTTCCTTTACTTGAGTTGAAGAAATTCAGTGAGGGGTTGACTAAATATGATAAATCAAATAGGATTGTGATTTGTCTTAGAGATCCATACATGTGAAGTAAGACAGATCTGTAGATACTGTTTCAAGATGGTAGGGAGCAGATTTCAAAATTGTATTTATTTGTTTGCTTATTCTTTTCATGCATGACCGCATGAGTTTATGTGTACCACATGCAAGTCCTGGAGGAGTCCAGAAGAAGGCATTAGATCATCTGGAACTGGAGTTCGGATGGTTCAGAGTCATAGGTGCCAAGAACCAAATTCAGATCTACAAGATTAATATAACTCTGAGTTTCTGAACCATCTCTCCATTTCCTAAAATACCAATTTAATTTTCCTCTCTTCCTCCCTTTTTCTCCAAACCTCTGTCTTTCTCCCATCCTCTTTTTCTCTCTCCCTTCCTTCTTCCCTCCCTCCCTATCTTTCTTCCTTCCCCTCCCTCCTTCCATTCCTGTCTTCCTCCTTCCTTTCTTCCCTCCCTTCCTTTGTGACTGTTGTTTAAGAGAGATTCATGTATCCCAGGTCTCAGTTGTCCCATATAGTCACAGTTGACTCTGAATTTCTGATCCTTATGCCTCTACCTCCAGTGTGCGTGATTATAGACATGTGCCACCACACCCAGATCCATTTAATGTTCTGTATAAACCCCATCTTTTAAGGAGACAGTAAAACATAGTTGTTATTTTTGTTGTTGTTGTTGCCCTTTTTTAATTTTATTTTTTTCATTGGGTACTCTAATCTCACAATATTTAGTAGTTTCTTTTACTCTTGGGGCCTCAGCTCAGTTTCCAGGCTGCTGCTTGTCCTCAGTGGAACAGATCAGACTTCAATGAATAAAGGTTGTAGAAGCAATGCCCTTGGCATGTGCTGTGTGCTGCTCACTGTTGAACCGTGGTGTTGCCCTGACTGGAGAACAGGATGAGGGAACACGAAAGCCAGCACTGCTGAGAAGGACTGGATGACCTGAGAGTGAACCTCTCTATGTTGATCTCTCTGGCTTGTGTTGGTTGGGCCCTAATCTCCCATTTTGTTGGAAGAGTGTACTTGCTAATTGCTTTTCTGGATCCAATTGTAGCATCATATGTTTGATGGATGGAGCCCTCTGGGGACTTGGCTTTCCAGGTTTGGTGAATGAGCAGCTGAAGGCACAGCAGGCTTGCTCCCTGCTGCCAGCCTGAGTTTGTTCTTCCCAAGTGGATGCCTCATTATGGCATCAGCTTTGGAATGTTTTTTGTCTGGAATACTGTCAGATAGTGATAGTGGTTATGTGTGTGTGCGCATGTGTAGCCACGTGTATGTAGGCTCATGTGCACTCACACTCTTATGTGCATGTGTATGTACTTTTGTACAGAAGCCGGTGGTTAGTGTTGTTATCTTCCTTTATCTTAATCTCTTGTGACAAGATCTCTCCGAACCCTGGGCTCACCCTTTAAGCTAGACTGCCTGACCAGTGGTGAGCTCCAAGATTTCACTGAGTTCTCATCAGTGCTAGAACTACAAATACACATCCCCTCACCCATCACTAAAACAAACAAACAACATTTATTTAGTGTGTTTCCCTATGCTTGTTTTTTATGTAGGTGCTAGAGATTTCAAGTCTGCACTTCTATGCGCAATTTTCACAGTGTTGAGTGTAAGACCCAGAACTTCATGCACATTAGCAGGGACTCAGATCCTTGAACCCCAGCCTTGGATTGGAGCTTGTGACATTATTGCCTTCAAAGGTTCTTTCCCTCTTTGCAAAGGTACACGGTGGAAACTTGATAAAATTACATTTGTGAGTACAGCATGCATGTTTTAGAATCTCAGAGTGGGAAGAGGAACAGAGGAAAAACGTTTCTAGCTGTCTTTCCACATGGGTCCTTGAAGGCCACCAGCCCTTAATGTGGCCAGGCACATTTAGGAACACAGACTCCTTCGAGGACCTTAAGGAAGGAGAGCATTTCCTCAAGATGTCTCTCTCAGTGCTGCCATTTGTTTCTGTTCTTTCTTGGTGTCCTTCTCTGACTTCTTTACAGATTAAAGGCTTGGATAGGCCATAGCAACATAAACAGCTCATTGAGAAAGTGCGGAATCAGAGGTTTTGAACCCCCAGTGTCTGTTTCTTTCAGTTATGCTTGGAACTCTTTCCACTGAAACCCAAACCTGTGTTTGCCCTGTGCTATCATACACGCACGCACGCACGCACGCACACACACACACACACACACACATACACACATACACACCGTTTGTGTGTATAATCAATCTATATTATATATAGATAAAATCCATATAGAATATTATAAGGAAAAATATATATAGATAATATATGTATATAGAAAGAATATTTATACAGAGACTATATATAGAGAATATATAAAGAGAAAAAATTTAGAAGTGGAGAAGGGACCAGATCCCCAAAATACCCTTTACATATATGTTCCAAGTGACCTATATTCTCCAGGGAGCCCCCCCCACTCCTAGCGGCTGATTCACATAATTCATGAATAATGTCTGTCTTCCTGATCTAGTTCCCTTTCAGGATCCCACCTCAGACTCTTGCTCTGTCAAGCATCAAGGTTTCAGTACTTGTATTTTTAAGGGGTGCTTCTTAATATCCAAACTAGACTGTGAACTAGCTGGCTGTGTGATAGAGCAGAAAGAATAGTTTGTGGACTGTTGGGACCTGAAAATCTCAAGCTGTGTTCTTTGTATGGCAATCAGACATAGCAGGATTCTATGTATTCTTCTTGTCAGGGAGAGGGATATGATATCCTCCATTTGCTGATGGCTTGTAGCATTAAAAAGGTTTCTTCTAGCATTACCAAGATCTGCTTTCTGTAATTCATCCCCCAGAGTGTCATTTTTTCATTATCATTTATTTATTTTGTACCTGTGGCTTTTTAGCAACATGTGAAATTCAGGTGGTTCTCAACCACCTTCACATCAGGGGCTTTAATATCTCAGCTGAACATTAACAATATTTGATGGGCAATACATTCTGATTGTCTTAAAAGACCATAATGTACTTGTTGACGTATCAGTGACCAAAAGTAAAACTAGGAAAGGAAAGGATTTATTTTTCTTATAATTCAAGATTATACTCCATCAATGATAGAAGTCAGAGCAACACTTAAAGTAGAAACCATGAGGCATGCTCTTGCTGCTTTTTTTTTTTAATTTTTTTTTTATCGACTCATGCTTAGCTAGCTCAGGATAACCTGCCTAGGGGCAGTGCTGCCCAGAGGGGCTTTGGCTTTCATATATGTATTAGCAGTCAAGACCGTCCCCTGTTGACACACCCACAGGCCAGAATAATTGAAGCAGATTTCCTCTTCCCAGTGGGGTGTAGATTGTGTCAAATCAGATCAGTGACTTTCTGTAGTATAGACAGACACCTAGAATGTTGAGGACTTGTTGATTGAGTGATGTTCTTCTTTCTAGCAAAAATGCTTTGCTATCCTTAGTTTTAAATAGTATTTATTTGTGTGTGTGGGTGCACACTCACACATGTGCATCTCGTAGTATGCTTGTGGAGGTGAGAAAACAGCTTGAGGGAATCGGTTTTCTTTCCACCCTGGGTCCTGGCTATTAGACTTAGATTGGAGTCTTGGCAGCAAGTGTCTTGAACTCTGCCCCATTCATTCTGCAGTCCTAAACGTGCAGATTCTTGAAGACTTCATTAAGAATTCAACTTCTTCAGGATCCAATGGTGGAGTAGCTCTTCACTCATTAAACAGTTCCCCAATTAGCTTCAATAATGTGCTGTGTGAGAGGTTGCTGGGGGGTCTGGATGATGAAATGTGATGTTCAGCAAAGCTGGCCTTAGATACAGAGGTTTTTTTTTTTTTTTTCTTTTACACTGTTGTAAATTTCCTGACATTCCACTCCAAATACATCATGCTCATGTTGACTTCCCTTCTCATGGCTGTCAGAAGCTGTGCTTCTAGACACTAACAGGAAGACATTTGGAAAGGCCAGCGTGCCTGGCTGACACTGAAGAAGAATGCACCAGCTACACAAAGCTGCGCCTGCTCGTCCCAAACCCATCATCGCTTTTGTAATATGCCCAATGAAATTGTGACTTTTTTCCCCCCTTTAGCAAATTCTTCTGTGATGGAGCTGTGATTTGCAATAATCTTGTCATACCATGCTCAAAATACGACTAAATGAAGACATTTGTGAAAGGCAATGATTGTAAATCACATGCAAATTTCAGCCTGGCTGGAATTAATCAATACGGAAACAGAACATAACGATGCCACTGCTAATCCCATAGTGTCCCATTTCCATGGGAATTGGGCTTTTATTTTGAGTTAAATCTCCCTTCTTTTTCCAGAAAGACAAAGTACAGGGACTCCCCCCACCCCTGCGCCGCCCCCTACAATAGCTTCTTTGGGGATAAGGATTTGTTAGGAAGGAAACAAGAGGAAAATCAAAGACTTCCCCTGCGGGGCAGTTAACATTTCCTTTTATATTCAAGGTGTTCATTTAGTGAATCTTCCCATGATTTTTTTCCCTTTAAAATTTTAATTTAATTTTTAAAAAGCCTTTGACAGTTTTAGATATGTATATAATAAATTTCAGTCGTTTCACACCATTACCCTCTCTCGTCACTCTCTCCCTCCCCTCCGGGCCCTGCCTCCTCCTTTCATGTCTTGTTTTCCTGGTTTTGTTGTGACCCACTGAGTTTAATTAGGGTTGCTTGCTTGAGCATGAACAGATTATTTACTGGAGCATGGAAAACTCATTTAAAGGTCCCGGGCCTGGGACTGAAGAGGTGAATTGTCCTTTGGGATAAGAGATGCATTAGGAGAGTTATTAATGCCTTAGGAAGACAGCATGACAGTGAGAGACTAGCAACCGCTAGATAGAGTCCCGGGCCGGCAGACAGATGGGGAAAGGGACCATGACTAGGGGTAAAGATGGTGAACTTCCAAGATGGCTGGCTTCTTTTTCACTTTCCATACCTGAGACAAAAGCCAGACAACTTTAAAGACCCTGTAGGCTCTTTTTCTCCTCCCACTCTCCCTCCCTCCCTCCAGTAGCCACTCCACCACTCCAGTGCTGATGAATTGAATCATCTAGTTTGAGGCTTGATGGGGACATGCTACAGTTGGGGATAGTCATCCACTCTGTTTTCAAACCAACCCATGCTCAATCAGGGGAGGAACACTCTTCAGGCATTTAAAAATCCCAGCCCTAGTGAAGAGACTGGATTTTCAGCTTCCTTGGTCATTTTCTGTGTCTACAGTTGCCTGTATGTGTGTGTGTGTGTGTGTGTGTGTGTGTGTCCTCAATTCCCAGTAAATGGCCTTTCTTCTACTGCTGACTCCGCCTGCTATGGGTTGTTTTGAAGATTACCCTGCTGCCACCTGATGTACTCAAGAGTCTTCTTGTCCTTTGCTTTTTTAACTGCCAGAGAAAACAGACTTGATAAACTGGTTAGACTGTGACCTCTTTGTGGTTTTCATCACCTCTCCTGAAGTGTACCAACAGGATCCCCGAGGAGAGTTTGGGCCTGTGAGACAGAGTGGAGGTCCATTGTTACAGGCTTCTGTAACAACCAGAGAGCTTGAGCAGCCTGTGGTGTAGGTTGTCACACTTAGTGTGTTAATAAAGGGACGAAAGTGACAGCCCTCCCCCAGCATCCATTCACTGGCAACACTGCCTCAGTGAGGGATGATTTTGGTATTGTGTTTTTCTCTGAGAAAATTTGAGGGTTCATAAAATGGTAGGTAACTCTAGCATCTAAAAGGCAAGTTAGCTCATTTTTTAAGGTTTAACCATTCATTTCTTAGGGTGGACATCTCATCTTTGATTCCTATCTGTTGTTTATGGGTTTGTTTTTACTTTTTAGTTTTCTGATGTTCTGTTTGGTTTTGTTGGGTTTGGTTTTGTTTCAGAGAATCTCATTCTGTAGCCTGAGGGCCTAGAGCTCATCCCGTAACCCAGGCTGGCTGGCCTTGGAATATTGAGACATCTCATCCTGCCTCAGCCTCTTGAATATTGAAGTTACTGCGCTACATGTGTACTAGCTTTGTTTTATTGTTTAAAGAAAATTGTCATAAAATTCATTTTCTTGGGGAAAATCTATTTCAATCACAGCTGTTTTCTTGCTGACCTAGGCTGCCTATCTTTGTCATTTGCTTTGAACAGCAGGACTTGTCTTTCATTCTCATGTGTGGCTACTTGATTTTTCTTACTTGTCTCTTGTGTTTTATTCTAGAGGTTTGAGTCAAGAATTTGTCGAAAGCAGGAGTTATTCTGCACATCTTTTATGTCACTCCCACATACTAAGAACCTGGCAGCTCGTTCCCAGCCTGTTTTCAGCCCCTCTATAAGAATTTTTTCTTCTTTTTTTAAATTAAATTAATTTATTTTGCATCCCAACTGCAGTTTCTTCCCCAACTCTTCTCCCATTTTCAACATCCCCATCCACCCCTTCTGTTTCTGTTGAGAAAGGAACAGGCTTCCCATGAGTATCAATAAAGCCTGATAGATCAAGTTTCAGTAATACTAAGCACCTCCCCATGTATGAAGGCTGAGCAAGGCAACCCTGTGTGAAGAATAGATTCCTAGAAGCCAGCCAAAGAGTTAGGGACTTCCACTGCTAACCACGGTTAGGAGTTCCACAAGTAGACCAAACTACATAACTGTCATATGAATATATGGCCTAGGTAGGTCTCCTACAGGCTCCCTGGTTGTCAGTTCATACTCTGTGAGCTCCTGTGAGCCCAGGTTAGTTGTTTCTCTGAATTTTCTTGTGATGTCCTTGAACCCTCTGGCTCTTATAATCTTTCTTCCTTCTCTTTAGCAGTATTCCCTGAACTTGGCCTAATGTTTGGTTGTATGTCTCTGCATGTGATACCATCCGCCACTGTCATTCTCTGATGACAGTTGGGGTAGTCATCAGTCTGTGAGTATAGCAGAATATCTATAGGTATCATTACAGTGACTTTTTTTTCTTTCACCACTCATGTTTGGTTCTCTCCTAGGTCTCTGGACCATCCAGCCTCTGGTCCTAGCACTCCGGGCAGTGCCAGTGGTGGGCCCAGTCTCCTGGCATGGGTTTGAAGCTGGACATGTCATTGGTTAGCCACTCCTCCAATCTCCCAGCCACCCTTCACCCTCTCCCCAGCACATCCCATAGGCAGGTCAAGTTTTTTAAGAAACCCCGTATAGCCCCATTTGAGCTCTAGTGGGTAACTCTCCACAACCTAACAGTGCTGGTTTTGTTTTGTTTTGTTTTTTAAGCCAAGGCCTCAGTTTTTACGTTCAGCTGGTCTGGATCTTGCTTGTTATATAGTTCAGTAGTGACTTGAGGTTGATCTTAAAGTCACAGTGAATCCTCTTCACTCTGCTTCTTAATTGCTGGGATTAAAGGTGTGCACCACCATGCTTATCCTGAATCTTTTAAACAAAATTTTTCAAAAGAAATTAAAAGGTCAGTATTGCCTACCAAGGGGAAATCATGCTCAAGTTACTAAAAGAGGACAGTCCCCACCTGCATGGCCCCATGGAAGCTGCAGCCTGCCCTGTTGCAGAGTCCAGGACAGTTACCTAGGACTGAGCAACAACAGCTGCCGATGAGGTGATTTTCCGTTATTCTGCTGTCAGGGTAAAGTATAAACATAAGGACAATTGGGTTTTTTTTTCATTTATTTTTTGTTTCTGGTGTATATGCATATTTTGCATGTTTATAGGTGTACATGTATATGATGTATATGTACATGTTTGCACATGCATGTGAAGACTGTTATAGATCATCCTTCGTGGGTTTTCCACCGTATTCATTGAGGCAGGGTCTCTTAGCCAAACTCAGAGCTTCGATCCCCCACACATTTGCACACACATGCATATACGTACGTATAAAATTTTCAGTAAAATTTTGTAAATGAAGTAATAAAGAGGTCAGGAAAAGTGGAAAACATCATTGCTGTGAGAAGTTATCAGACAGTATGGCATGAATAAAGAGGGAAGACAGGCAAAAGGAAGCACTTGAAGAGATTACAAGTGAAAACTTTCTCACAGGAAAGACAACAAGACACAGGTGTAGTAGGATACATGTAAATAAAAGCGTATCTGCATACACTAAAGTCAGACAGTTGGAAACCAAAAATAAAAATAAAATCCCTAAGTCAAAAATGAAAATAACAGCAGCAAAAAGATTACATCATGTGTGATATAATCTATGACACAGGCCAACTTTTTAAGAACACAAAAGATTGCAAAACATGATGGTACGTACATGCCTTTAATTCCAGCTCTTGGGATGCTAAAACAGATGAAACAGTGAGGTCCTGTCTCAAACACTCATATATACATACACACTCATACACACATACACACACAAACACAAGGCTATCAGGCTAGCGGTAGGGTAGTTGGTGGAGACATGGCTTATTGGTTGAGAACAATCTTCCAGAGTGTTCTTCCAAAGGAACCCGGTTCATTTCTAGCTCTACATGGCAGCTCACAGCTCTCTGTAACTCCAGTTCCAGGGGATCCAACACTCTCTTCTACCTTCTGCAAGCGTTGCACTGTGCACGTGGTGCACTGACATAAATGCAAAGAAAATAAACATAAAAATCAAAAAGGAAAAAAAGAATGAATATTTCTATTTTAGTATGCTATGTTTAGGAAATATATTTTTAAAAAGGTACAATGAATAATATCAGTTAAACATATCATACCCCAACTTTTTGAGATAAGTATAAGTCAAAAATTCTCTGATAGCAAGCCAGTAGTACAAAATGTGCTTTCTTAAAATTGTATTTATTATTATTTTAGTGTGGGTTTTGGTGGGTGTCACAGTGTGTTTATAGAGGTTGGAGGACATCTTGTGGGAGTTGGCTTTCTCCTTCTACCGTGTAGGTCCCAGAAATCAAAGTTACACAGTCATGCTTGCTTGCAAATGCCTTTACCTACTGAGCCATCCTATTGGCCCAAGAAATACTAAATGAAGCTTTTTAAGGAATAGAATTATGGTTTTCTTCAGAATATTTGGTTTTAATAGGGAACAAAAGACATTGGGATATAAAACTATTGATAACTTTGAAATATATTTTCCTTTAATATTTTGAAAAGAGATCAGATGGTGAGATGATAAGCTAAAATCAACAAAGTGAACATAAGGAAAATCTAGCCTCTGGCTTGTGTTTGTATAGCCCATGCACTAAGAGTATATTCACTTTTAAATTAATTTCCATTTATTTATCATGTGTTTATTCATGTATTGTGTGTATGTGTGTGCATGGGATAGCATGTGTATGTTGAGGTCAGAGGACACCTTCTGGGAATCATCTTTCTTCTTCCACTATGGGGCTCCTGGGGATCAGCAGTGTTTCCTTCCTTCCTTCCTTCCTTCCTTCCTTCCTTCCTTCCTTCCTTCCTTCCTTCCTTCCTTCCTTCCTTCCTTCCTTCTTCCCTCATGCCTCCCTTCTTCTCTCCCTCCCTCTTTTCATCTGTCCAGACTTCTTCCTTTATCTTCTTCAGAGTTAAAAGAAATACCTTCAGGGGGAAAGACTCTAAATGATCAATGAATGTGTAATAGAGACCAAGTGTAGCTTACAACGCCAGTTATTTGCTTTTGAGTACAGGTTGAAAGCAATAATTGTGATTGTCATAGAGGATTTATAATATATGTCAGAATAAAATTCTGACAGTAACAGTGTAATGAAAATAGGGGAGAATTGGAAATTTGCCATTAAATGTATCCAATTGTACATAAAGAATATAACAAAAGTTTTAATTACCATAAAAGATTAAGATTGTATCTTTTGAAGTTTAGAACAGTCATTGTGGGTAACATTATGGCAAAGTATTGTTAATAAACCAATAAAATAGGTGCCTGCAAATTATGAAAAATTGTAGGTACAAAAGCAACAAAAAAAAAATAAAATGCTTTCTGTTTTCCAGTAGCTAAGTCAGGTGTCTCACAAATGCCTAAAATTCCAGCTATGAGGCATCTTTTGGCTTCCTCGGGCTCTCACTCTTGCATATATAATGTGTAAGAAACAATACATCCTCAAATAATTTCAATAAATGTACAAAGAAGAAACTTTTAAAAATAAAACTCTAACCATCTTTATTAAAGAAAAGCAGTCAGAAATTGGATATTACAAAATTGGGTAGAAAATAAAATCCAGTTTTTGGCTGTATTTAAAATGCCATCCTAAATTCAAGGATACAGCTATATTAAGAATAAAAGTATATAAAACAGTATACTGTGAACCATAATTAAGAAAATTGAAGCTACTGTATTAGTACTAGGGATAAGGCCAAAAGAACAATATGCCTAGTGAGAAAAGAATAATGTTATGCTATGTAATGTCAATGAAAGAGTTTGGGGGTTAGAGACATAGGTTATCAGTTCCAGATAGTTGCTGGTTGCTGCTCCCATAGAAGACTCAAGTTTGCTTCCCAGATCTCCCCCCATTAAGCAGCTCACAGCATCCCATACCTCTAGTTTTAAGAGGTTTGACAACCTCTTCTGGCCTCTGGGGGCACCTGGACATACTTGGTGCAGATACATAACTGCAGGCCCACACACATTCACAAGAGGGGGATGGTGGGGGCAGAACGAAGAAAGGAAGGAAGCAAATAAGTTGAGAAACTTTAAGAGTTTAAAGGTAAATGTAAACAATAGCAGAGCTCTGGAATGCATAAAGGAAAATCTAATAAACTTTGGAGAACAAACACAAACCCACCAGTGTGGGTGGAGACATTTATATAAGTTTATACAAGGTCATGGAAGATTCAGCCAATTATTACCAGGCACCTCGACTCAGTTGCCAATTGCAGAATGTGTCTCCCAAGAGTTTTCAAGTGCACATGGAGTATTCCTTGACGATACATTATTTTATGAGTTATAAAATGTAGTAAATATAATAGCCCTGGCACAATGCAAATAACATTCACGGACTACAGTAGATTTCACCTTAGCCTCAGTAACAGGAAGAGGCACAGAACCCGCTCCCATCTTAGAAATTAAAGAGCATACACCTATCTGTCCCAAGAACAAAGAATCACACATTCAACTTTGCTTTCCTGCCTTAAAGCTCTTTATTTCTGATCTTTTAAAAATGACACATGTGCACTATATTCTTCATTCTCACATGTAATTAATAGCAGTTACAGTTGTGAGGCTTTGTTGAGATAAAGTACATATCGTACTTTTGCTACTTTTGGCTTAGGGGCATGTTCTTTTGACTCATTTAGGGAATTATCATTTTGGAAAAGTATATCAAATTTGACAATAATTAGTATAAAAAATACACTTGAATCCTTCTGCCTTATTTTTTTTTTTCGAGACAGGGTTTCTCTGTGGCTTTGGAGCCTGCACTGGAACTAGCTCTTGTAGACCAGGCTGGTCTCAAACTCACAAAGATCCGCCTGCCTCTGCCTCCCAAGTGCTGGGCTTAAAGGCGTGTGCCACCACCGCCCGGCTCTGCCTTATTTTTTAAACAGTATGCAAATACATTTATTTATTATTTATTCATTTTGTGTGTGTGTGTGTGTGTGTGTGTAAAGTTTGGGAATTAATTCTCTCCTTCTACCTTGGTAACAAGGTAACAAACAAACACCAAGGCATCCTTTCCACCAACCTCTTCTGATTCGTTCCTCAGAAAGTTCTGGAACTGTCTCAAATCCTTCTGTACCTCGCATTGCAGAGGAGTTAGCAAGTCCTGTGTTATCCAGGTGTGAATTGGTTCTGCAGATATGTGGCCTTTCTTATCTGTCACCGGGTCCACTGTCTGCTCTGTGACCAAGAAGTCTTTGTAATTTTTAGCTAATTCATAGTATTTTTTTGCCCACTGGGACATGCAACATTAGGATGTAGACAACTGAGTCAGGAAGTAGAACATTCTATTAAACAAAACAAATCAAGAATGGGAAGGCTGGGCTTAGCTTGGTGGGTAGAGCACTGGTCCAGCTCTTCCAAAGTCCTGGTCTGAGTCTCCATGACTAACTGTATAAACCGGCCATGGTTTACACCCTGAATCCATTCCTTCGAAAGAGAAGGCAGGTGCATCAGAAGCTAAATCTCTTCCTTGTCAGCAAAGTAAGTTTGAGTTTAGTCCAGGACACATGAGATTTGTGTCAGAAGCAAACAAACAAGACAGTGTACAGAATTCTGCTTTAATTTTAAAGAAAGCCTGTGAGTATATGTTTTGGAAGAATGATGCATATTATGATAGCAGGAAGGGGAAAAATTCTTAATATGTCTCTGAATCAGGCTTGAGTAACCTTCATGTTTAGAAATTTATGTTAGGTTTTGGGTGACATCCAGTACTCTTCAATAAAAGAGAATATAAAGCCAGCTGTTGCCGGTGAATGCATTTTGGTTTTTCTGTTTTCCTTTTTCTTCTGAAGTATCAGCTAGAGAAGTTTTTCTCCCAAGTGCTAGGTCATCATTTTTTCCTTATTGCCAGGAAAAGATACTACAGGGTGTTCTCTCCTCTGTGTGTGTGCACATGGTGTGAGTGTGTGTGAGCCTGCAGCAAGAGCAGAGAAGTCAGGATGCAGGCTCTGGTGTAGTTCTTACTGTCCACCTGGATTGACAGAGTGTCTTTGTTAGCTGTTTCACACTCCAGGCTGTCTAACATGGGAGCTTCCAGAGACTCACCTGTCTCTCTTTCCATCTCACTGTCTGAAAGCTGGTTTAAAGGCACACGCAATTGTGCCTGACTTTCTATGTGTTCTGAAGGTCTGCACAACAAACACTTTCCTCATTGATCCATCTTCACAAGTACCTTCTTCTACTTTAAAGTCCACCTACTGAATGGAGAGTTCAGTACCGAGTCTTGGGTTTCACTTCTCTGTTTTATGTTAGCTGAGTTACATAGGTCTGCAACGGGAGCCTGTAGCTTAAGATTTATTTTGATAATTTTCTACAGTTAGTAAAAACACACTTGACATTTTTGTAAAATTTCTTCAAGTAAGAACTGTTTTGTTTCAGGAAAATAAGAATTGAGTTGAGTGCCTCAAATGAGTCTCTTTGGAGAAAAGACTGTAGAGCTTCTGGCCAACAATGGCTGATTGCCCTTCCAAGTATGTGTGCTGATAGCACAGGTTGACATCAAGTCTGCTTCTCTCTGCCTTCGGAAAGTTCCTATTCATGAATTTACAGCTATGGTCCCGATTGTTGTGTGAACATGAGTACTGAGGCTTGGAAGAGAACTCAGTGACATGTGGGGTACTTTTGTGTGGGAAACCACACTGCAACCAGTCTAACTTCAGGGATCTGGTGCCCCATTCTGTCTTCTGAGAATTACATGAGTCAGTGTGCACATACCCTTCCTCCTTACACACACGTGCCTTCACACACAAATATATATAATGAAAAATAAAATGAATGTCGAGATATAATGGCTTGTGCCTTTATTCTCAATTTCAGGAGGAGATATTGGGTGGGTCTTTCTGCATTTGGGGCCAGCGTGGTCTGTACAGAAAGTTCCAGGCCTTCAAAGTGAGAACCTGTCTATAATAAATAAATATTTGGGAAAAAAAGAATATGAGTGCTATGTGACTATAGAATACAGGGGTTTCATGAAGTATACACAATAAGAAAAAAATGTAATTAGTCACACCTAGAATTCAGTTGAATGCCTATTGTGGTGGTTTGGAAGAAAACGGCTCCCCAAGGGATTGGCACTATTAGAAGGTGCGGCTTTGTTGGAGTGAGTGTGGCCTTTTTAGAGAAAGTGTGCATTGTCCAAGTGAACTTTAAGGTCTTTCATGGTCAACTTCTATCCAGTGTCACTCACAGTTCATTTCCTGTTGCTTATGAATCATGATGTAGAAATCAGTTCCTTCTCCAGCACCATGTCTGCCTACACACCACCATGTCCCACCATGATCATGATGGACTGAACTTCTGAACTGTAAGCTACCCAATTAAATGTTTTTTTTTTTAAATAAGAGATTCGATGGTAATGGAGTCTCTTCACAACAATAGAAACCCTAAGACATAAACAAAGCAAAACTGTTTGAGACTGGAGAGATGTCTCTGTGGTGAAGAATGCCTTCTACTCTTACAGAGGACCTGAGTTCAGTTTCCAGCCCTCATGTCCACAGTTCACAACTGCCTGTAACTCCAGCTCCTGTTCCTCTGATGCCCCCCTTTGGCTTCTTTGGGTAACTCCAGTCACATGTCCACATCCCTACACAGGCATACATGCATGTACATAATTAGAAATAATAAAAGTAGGGAGCTGGAGAAATAGCTCAGAGGTAAAGAGCATTTGGTTTTCTTGCAGATGACCAAAATTCATATCCCCACACCCACATAACAGATCACAGCTGTTTAAAATTCCAGTTCCAGGGGATTCAAAACCACTACATGCACATGTACACTTACATATGTGCTGGTGGAACACTCATACACATAAAATGTAAATTAATCTTTAAAACAATAATATTTATAAAGTTTAGTCTAACCCTTAGGTATATAATCACACACACACACACACACACACACCCTATGTACACTCACAGCCTGTTTTTATTTTCTTTCTTACTAATGGCAGATTAATAGCTAAATATATTTTAAATTGTTTGCATTTTATTGTTTTAAAATTTGTAGTTCTACTATATGAACATGCATTTTAGATCATAGATTTTTATTGTGAGAAAGACCAAGCCCTTTAAAAAAAAAGATAGCTCTTCTTCATTAACCATTCTTTATTGAATCCTTTCACCTGTGTTTTGAATAAATAAAAATGGCTTAGGAACAAGTAACATTATGGTCCTTAATTTTTGGGGAGTCTGGTGCATTTACCAGGTAATGGGTAGACAGTTCAGCCTTGTGGGCACATTGCCAGGTGCTATCGTCATCTGTATCTCATGGGGAAATTCTTACTGCTCTTACTTTCTCAATAAGCTGATCTCAGACAGGTTACTGAGCCTACCTCAAATTTGACTTCCTTCGGAATGACTCTTGGTACCCTGTCAGGTGGAATGCTGTCGACTGGTGTAGATGGATGATGGATGCCTTGTAATAGGAGAAAGAGAGAAATGACAGTTACAGTGACTCCTTCCTCCCTTCTAGCCATACCTCATCTTGCCTTCCTCCCTTAAGGGCGGTAGCAGCCCCATTCTGGCCTCTGCTGCTAGATTCTCGCCATTAACCGGCCCTCACGGATTTGGTGAGCGCCTCCTTTTCATTAGTATTTGTGGCATGTTCACCAGCGAGATGATTATGTTAGGCAGAGACATCACATCCCTTACATTTCATAGCTCAGTGCAATTTTCATAAACTGCAAGGCAACATCCAAAAAAACATGACTCAGAATTAGAGTTTCAGAAGATTATTATATAGACATTATTTCCCTCAGGTCACGGGCTTTAGTCAAATTTGGAGGAGAATGAAATTGCCAACAGTGAAAAGCAGACAGAAAGGTATGAGTTCATGAGCAGAGAAATAACATTTTCATTTGTTCCTTCCCCATGGGAAAGATTCAGCATTCCGGTAAATGGAGACAGTTATAAGAAATGAATTTTTGTCAGCGGGGATGTGATTTTAAGGCTCACTTATCCATTGGCAATCTAGATTCCTAACCCCAGGAATCTAGGAAATTGCTACAGAATGTAGTCTTTATTATAAACAAGTTTTTTGTACACCCCCCCCATTTTTTTCCCCTTGGTCAGATTTTTGAGACAGAGGACCACATTTCTTCCTGTGTTTCAGGGGTCAGATAGCTGCTGAATTTTCCTCTGCTTGAGGTTCTCAGCCCTGCTGTTGGTTTGTGATGAGAATTTCCTTTCTTCCCACTGTATGTATACAGTTGTCTCCCACGGCCTTGGCTTTGCAATAGCTAGCACAAAGTCAGCCGCAGGGGAAGACACAAACCACAGTGAGGAATGACTATATGAACTCACCCTGGCGTGTTTAAGACACCCTGAGCTCCTCCTTCCCTGTCCTCTGTCCTTTTGGGTATCTAGACCTGAGAATCGGCTGAGAAAAGGCCTATTCCACCTCCTTGGCTGACGCCCCTGCCCTGTTCAGGTAGCCCCACATCACCAGGGAAGTGAGACTCTGAAGAATGTCAAGGGATGCTCCCTGGGCTCCACCTCTCTCCCTGGCATTTTCAGGATGCTGTAAGCTGCTGCTTTCCTGATCTGTCTTTTGATGCTTATAGATCTGAGATAATAAAATGTGGAAGAGTCCTCCTCCTCTGCCTTTGCATGCAGCCGCTCTGTTCAGATAGTAGAGTTTCGACAGGTGTGTAAGACTCCACGGCTGGCAAGGGCTGCTTCACTCCATTTTCAGGATACCCTGAGCAGCCGTTTCCCTCTCCTCAGCTCCTTTTATGTCTCCGGACATGAGAAACTGAGTCAGGGGAACTGACTTTGTAGGTAGCTGCCATTCTTCCAGGTCTGAAGAACCAGGATTTGCAAAGGTTTCTGCCAGGTAATCTCAGACAACCTTCTTCATAATTAAAGAATGTTCTTTCATGGGAAATTCTATTTTCCCCCCTCAATCTCATCTGACGCTTCTCTGCCCATCACTCATTCAAATTCCATGCAGGGGTGTTCCTTCCAGTATTGTACATCTGTGAGAGCAGAAGATATTTCATATCACCTAAACCCTTCATTTCTAGAGATGCCGATAGGTTCTGTAATATTAATCTCACCTTTATGTTTTTTCAATTTTTAATAACTCAGAAATATGTATATCTAATACCTCCTTCCCCTGTGCATTTTTGCCTATTTTAATATTTCTCAACACCATAAACCATTTTCCTGGCTGTATTCTTCTTAGATAGCACTACCACCTGCCATAGTTTACTGAGAATAAATTGCAGTGCCTTCTGTGTTAATATGTCTGTGTTATCACGGTTATGAAAATCATGATTGTAGTTGGTTAATAAGTGAATTATGAGTTCTTGCTTTGTTCTTCAATCTTGGCACAGGAAAGTCTCCATAAGCCGTAAACTAAATGTCCAAGGATCCTGAGAGGAAGGGAGAAGGACTCTTAGAAAGGAAAAGAATACCTGTTTTTCTATAGAGCATTTGAATCACATTTGTGCATGTATGCGGGTGTGTCATCACGTGTGTGTGTGTGTTTGTGTGTGTGTGTGGTGTGCACACATGTTTGTGCATGCATATGTGTACCCTTCTGAAGGTTGTAGTCAGAAGAGGATATTGGGTGTCCTGCTGTATCATTCTCCACTTTATTCCCCTAACACAGGTTTCTCTCAGTGAACCTGGGATTGGCTGGTGTCCAGGAAGCTTGACTCATCTTCCCGCCTCTGCCTTCCACAGCCCTGTTACAAGCGTGCATAACTGTGCTTGGGTTTGTATGTGAATTTGAGCTCATGGCTTCATGGTTGTGCTCTTGGCTGCCAAGCCATCTCTTTAATACCCAGACCCCTTATTTTACACCTACTATGAAGTGTGCAGAAAGAGGACTTGCTGACCTGTTCAGGTATTTAGGATATGTTACTACTTTGTTAAGTTTCACTTCAAGGTTTTCATTTGGGGGGAACAAGGGTCAAAACAGGGCTCCTCTTTGTAGCCCTGGCTGTCCAGAAACTGGTTCTGTAGACAGAGATTCACCTGCCTCTGCCTCCTGAGCACTAGGATTAAAGATGTGTGCCACTTGATTGACTCCACATAGGACGCCTTCCCCTTTCTGAGGATTGTACTTGGGGTAGGGCTAAGAAGGGAGATGTGGGGAGGGGACGGGAGGAGAAGGGAGAAGAAACTGTGGTTAGTATATAAAATAAATAAAAATTATAAAAAGAAGGTTGTGCTACCATGGCTTGGCCAGTTTTGTTTTGAACCTCTTCTCTAACATTTTTATTACAAAGTGTTAATATTAGGCGAGGTTGTGTCTCATTTGATAGTCATTACTTATCTAGCATATAAGACATGAGTTTGTCTGTAGAAACCATGACTACTATTTTTTTTCAGCAAAGGTTATGAAAATAGTGGTATGATAATTTAAATGAACATGGCCTCCTAAAGCTCATGTTTGAATGTTTCATTCCCAGTTAATTGAACTGTTTTGGAAGGATCGGGAAGTATGACCTTGGTGGAGAAGCTGTGTCACACTGGGTGTGGGCTTCAAGGTTTCAAAAGTCCATGTCAGGTCTAGTCTCCCTTTCTGCCTGCGGATCAACATATTCCCTGTTGCTCCAGCACTACGCCTTCCTGCCTGCCACCACTCTCCAGGCCATGATGATTATGAACTAACACTCTGAAACTATAAGTAAGCACCCAATTAAATGCTTTCTTTTATAAGTTACCTTGGTCGTGGTGTTTCATCATGGCAATAGAACTATAACTAAGATAAGTGGCATGTTAGGTTTTGAACATTCAGGAATAGCTAATTCTCTGTGCTTCCGCTTACAGTATCATGATATCTGTCTCTTGGCATAACAATGCTGTTGAATCTTTTTTGGCCAGCAGGAGTATTATTTATTCAAATTTGTATGATTCTGGCCTGGAGAGGTGGTTCCATAGTTAAAGCACTTGCCACACTATTATGAGGACTGGATATTGGATCCTCAGAAACTCATGTAAATTACAGGCCATAATGGCAACTCATCTGTAGTCCCAGCCTTGCAAGGTGAACACAGGCTCTTCCATAGCAAGTAGGCTAACAAGACTATTATTATCAGTGAGCTCTTGTTTTGATTGAGAGACTCTTCCTTCATGAAGATCAACTGATGACAATTTCGTCCTCCTTATGTACATGTGCCTACATGATGCATACCCACACATATGCAAAATAATGCACACATGTATCATGTACACACATGCAAAAGTTGAATAGAAAAATACTGGATTATCTTTTGAAACATACGGTTTCTTAAATTTTTCTGTAGTGTATTTAATATATTACCTACGAGTCTAGGTTCTAGTAAATATGATTGGATTTCATATATTACTTCTTTTTTTTTTCATATATTACTTCTTGTGCAGTCAGGGCTCCAGTATTGTAGTTCAGTTTTCTCTGAATGAAATAGGAAAGCATAGGCTGCCCTTCAGGAAGTTGGGTTGAGATTGCTCTCCTCTTAGATGCTTGAAAGTTGCTTGTCAATAAGTGAAATTCATATAGAGATTATTGGTGTTTTATGCCTTTCTCCATTAAAGGGATTTTAAAGGGTCACTAGCCACACTTAGAAATGATTAAAGTGGGCAAGCGAAATGGCTCAGCAACTAAGAACACACACTGCTTTTGGAGTATGTCCTAGTTTAGTTGCCAGCACCCACATTGTGTGGCTCACAGCCCTTTATAATTCCAGCTTGGACGGAGAGGGTCATGCAATGTTTGCCCGACTCTATCACTGTATTCGCATGCTCACAACTACCTATAGAGACATAAAATTAAAGATAAAACTTGTAAAAGGATAAAAAATAGCATTCTGTAGAAACAATGAAAAATACCTCCATAACATTATGTTCTTAAAGAATACATAGCATACATGGAAGGCCTGACTTGATTAACATCTATGATTTTTCCTGTGGCTCTTGAAAAAAAATTAAATGTGATATTTTATTTATCAATAAGTTTTCAAATGTATGAATAATAATGACTGTGGCTATGGCTAACAGTAACTGAGTTTAGCTGTGTACAGCGCACATTCTTGAACACAAGCCAGGTAACAAGTTAATTATTCTTCACTACCAGCCTTTCAAGTTACTATTATCAGTGTCATTTTGACACATGGTTTCATGGAGCCCAGGGTGGCCTCAAACTTGATCTGTCGTTGGGTGTGACCTTGAATCCCCCTGCTTCCACCTTCTACACCATTATGACTGGCTTGTGCAGAGCAGGGATTGGAACACAGGGCTTCATCCATGATAGTGAAACCTTCTTGCAGTTGAAGTAGACCCCACAGACCCTGTAGTCCTTGTTTTATTAATGGAGAGAGTGCATCTCAGAAAGGTACAGCTTTGTAGTCCAGTGAGCAAGCAGAAACTCGGGCGAACCTGAGAACCCAAACTGTAATAGTGTTATGGAGCAGTATTTGCTTCAAGATTGGTCATGCTTTTGATGTATGAGTCATGAGATTAAACTTCTCATCTGTCACCCACCTCTGGCCAGAACGTGCGCTTTCTTTTTAGTCCAGTCTGTCTGTTCTGTAGCTCTCCTCTTTGTGACCTTGGTTTCTTCAGATGTGGCTGGTGTACCTTGCTTCCTTCCCATCAGCGTACTGTGACTGACAGATGTTCTACCGTGAACATCAGTCGTGTTTCCAATTCTCTCTTGGAAAATTTGCCCTAAAAGGTGAATGTCCATGCGGTACCATTGGATGCTTAGTATTCCAAGGATATTTTCACAGAAATGTGAATGGTAGTCATCTAATGAGATACCTCTTCTTGGAGAAAATTTGCCTTTAAAGTAGCCAAGACTCAGAGGGTTTCCCACCCTCACCCCTGAGTTTCCTTCCCATTCATTATAAGCTTCATTCTTACTATTGCAGAAAAAAGAGAGATTTTGGTGGAAAGTCTATATTCTTTTATTACAATAGAAGATAGGCTGCTTTAGACATAGCTTAACCCTGTGTTATTAATTTGTATTTGACAGTATAGAATGGACTCTCAGTTGTTCTTATGAAATCCTAATGTATCTCCTCCATACAACAAAGTCTTGGGATATGGAATGCTTCTGCAGCTTAGGGCCACACCTCACAGACTTCTGTGACTCACGGGTTGTTTATGACTGAGTTTTGATGGACATGGCCTCTTACTGTCTCCCTTTCCTGCCTGACCTTTGCTTCTGTTTACCTTGGCTCAACTTTTGGCTCAGCTAGACACCACCGTATTTGTATCATCTCAGTAGTTCTGGTCATCTTTGCGATGTATGCCGTGGCCCTGAGAAAATTGAAGGAAAATCTTGTATGACCAAGGCTGGCTGCACCCTGTTCGATATGGCCAAGTGGAAAGAAAGCATGGGCACACCTGTAACTCACATTCTCACCCATGAATCTGAGTCCAGAGGGCTGCTAAAACCAGTGTCAGACTTCCTGTGGCCATGTGGATTAGTATGTGTACGTATGTTCATGTGTGTGCATGATCTGTGGTGGGTCCACTTGTTCACACATGCATGTAGAGGCAAGAGCTTAAGCCCAGGTGCCATTTCTTAGATACTTTTTGTTGTAAATGGGGGAGAGGTGTGGGTTATGTTCCCAGCCCCTGGCTCCCAGCCCCCAGCCGCTGGCCCACTCAGTGCTGGTTGCTTGTTTATGCCCGAAATAACCACATGAAAACTGTATTCATTTAAACTCTGCCTGGCCCATCATCATCAGCCTCTTCTTGGCTAGCCCTAACCTCATAAACTAACCCATTATAAAAGTCTGTAAGTCACCATGTGGTGACTTACCGGAAAGGTCTAACCTGCATCCATCTGCGACGGGAGTCTCCTGGCGACTGGTTCACTTCCTTTCTTCTCCTCAGAACTTCCGTTCTGTCTACTCCGCCCACCTAAGGGCTGACCTATCTTACAAGCTAGGCAGAGTCTTTATTTAACCAATCAAAGCACAGAAATACACATGAACCCTCCTACTCCAACTTTTCACTTCCTTTTTCAGACTAAATCTTTCCTGGCCTAAAATTGAGCTAGTGAGCCCAGGGATCCACTAACTCTACTTCCTCAGTGTTGGGATTATATGCACTTACCACCACACCTAGTTATTTTGCCAATGGATTCTGAGGATTGTCCGCAGTTTGTCATGCTTACAAGGCAAACATTTTTTTCATTTCCCCAGACTTGTGTAGATTGATATATCAATCTGTCTATCTTCCTTCCTTTCTTCCTTCTTTTCTTCTTTAATACTCATATTGATTTGGCCAATGTTTACCACAAATCTCAGGCTTACCTGTCCACAGCCCAGGCTATGAGCTGTCCACTTGGCCCATGAACTCACCTTGAGAAGTAGACTTTGCTAAGAAGAAGAAATGAGATACAAAAATTTGGCAGAACAAAAGGGTCCTTTCTTATGAAAGTCGATCTCTTGAGTTTAGTCTGTATTTTCTTTTCTAGAGGGACTGGCAGTCTCTCAAGACTAGCCCTACCCTGCTTGTTACCAAGTTTAGCATATAATTCTCGTGGCAAATGCTGGGATTAATACTGTGGTTGGGTAGGAAGAGTCTTTCACGGTGGTATTTATCTCCTTTCAGACTCCTTTAGATGTAGCTTTTGTAAAAATTTTCTGGTATGGGTAGCGGTCATAGGGGTGGAGTGCCTCATAAGGCTGTTGCTACCAGGAAAGAGGAGCTGGAGCCTCTGCAATGCCCTGTACAAAGGAGACTTTCTTCACTCCTCCTGGTCCATGTGGTTAGCATAGAAATAGTTTATTGTGAAAGTCTTTCAGCCACAGGTCTTTCTAAAACATAATTGTACCCTCCAGGGAAACCAAAATAAATACCAGCCTAATAAACTTCAGATTCTCAAAAATAAGTTATCCGATTGCATTTCTGTAGTTGAAGAAAAACACGAGGGGTTGGCACGCGTTCCCATTCTGCTTTGAATTACTTCCCAAGCTGCCCTGTCGCAGCTCAGCCCTAAAATGGAAGAACAGACTTTATCATTCGAAGGAAAATATAGTAACAAAGCTCAGTCCTTCAGGAGAGAGGTAGAAGGAAATTTTTGTGGACAACCTCTGGCTTTCTTAAGAGGAAGATGCATCCATGTTCAGTCCTTTGTAGCTGGGGTTAATGGGGCTTGTCTTCCAGTGGAAGTTTCTACACAGACTTTTCTTTAATTGTCTACAATTCCAGCCTAGGATCACCTAGTCCTCCTACTGGCTCCCCACCTCCTCCTTTGCAATTTTGCCAACCCTTTGGTTCCCAGGGTGAGCACCAGTTGCAGCTTACTTTCTGCCTTCAGCTGCATAATTGTGTTGTTTTTCCACTTCCAGCTTCTCACAAGCAGACTAACTGCATTTATCTCCTGCTTTCTCAGTCTACATCAGTTGTTACTACCTTGTCCATTTTCTCTACTGTGACCACAAGCATGGCGACCTTGACTAGTCAATATTACATTTGACTTGTCTATTTTATTCTTCTTTTTATGTGTCTGTGTGCATGTGTATAAGTACATTCACCCGGGTGTCCACTGAAGCCAGAAGAGGCCATCAGATCCCTTGGAACTGGAGCTATGGGTGGTCGTGATTTACCTCACGCGAATGCTGGAAACTGAACTGAGATCCTCTGCAAGAGCAGCAAGTGCTCTTAACTGCTGAGTCATCTCTTCCGCCCCTGATTTATATTTTTTAAACTGCATTTATTAAGTAATAGAAGGAAAAGAGGATTCATTTTTTTCTCCTTTCTGGTTCTCAGTTAGTTGTGCATAGCTTACTAACCAGGCAGCCATCCAGAGCAAGAATCTAGTCTTATCAATATGAGATAGGTTGAAGTAAAACTGACTTTTCAAAAATAGACTCTTCACTTTAAAAAGACAGTTAGTTAATGAGTGACTTAGGGGTGTAGTTCAGTTGGTAACATGCTTGCCTAGCATGCACAAAGCCCTGGGTTCAATTCCCAGCAATACATAAACTAGGATGGTGGTACACTCATGTTATATCAACACTCGTAAATTACACATGTGATAATAGTGAATTCAAAGTCATCCTTGACCATAGAGTAAATTCAAGGCCAGCCTGGACTATTGGAGACCCTTTCCCCATTTTTTAAAAAGCATATTCATATGATGTTGGAAACTAATGAATGCATACATAAAGTAGCCTCCACATCGTGTCATCTCTTGGTGTGCTCCTTGTGGCCGTCTGAGTATCAGCACAGGCTGTGCCCATCTTCTTCTGTCAAATGGTGGAGGATTGGGTGCAGCAGCTGTAATTCGGGAACCTGAGTCCACTGTGTCCATATTTCCATTTTGCAGGAAATGGGAGATAGATGAGGCCAGTGGTTTGATAAATTATATCAAAAAATAGTCCCTTCATGCTAATGGAGTGTGAAGAAGCTGATGTACTGGAGATGATCTATAATACTTCATATTTCTCTGAGGAGAAAAATGATAAACCTGATGATGTGTGATTTATTCTTGTTTCATCAGATGAGGGGGAAGAATATCTTCAAGTCAACTGCTGGTTCTCACTACCAGAAGTGGCCATGTATATTTTTGTGCTGGGATCAGAAGCAAGGTTGTTTTGAGATTGCTACTGATTAATCACTACACCTTTGCCAGTTGGTTGGGAGAGGGTAATTATGCCAGCATCGCTACTATTTCATCATTGCTACTTTATGGCTCTCCAGCACCAGGTGACAAATGTGTTAATTATTACATTTCTGATCCAGAACTCTTCTGGCCGCTCTCCTTCCCTTCTGGCTTTGGCCTTTAGTCATTCCTAGCAGCTCAGCTCTGGACAGCGGTAACTCCTGCAATCAAAGAGCTGCTCTGTGGAAGCCAGCATGCTGAGAGGGACATGGTTATCAGGCCTGCTGTGTGCAGACTCTAGCCACAGGGGATCTGGTTAATTCCCTTTCCTCTTCCTTCTGCCCATCACCCTTTGGGTCAAGTGCTGCTCAAAGCCAGAAGCTTTGCTGGCTTCTTTAATAACTGAAAATGGCGCCCCTGACTGGGCCATTTCAGTCTAAATAGCCCCCTGGAGGAGGTTGGAAACAGAGGTTGTCTTAGGCAAAGAGATTTAACAGGTAGAAATGCCCTTTCTTTTTTTTGTTCTTTGTGTTCTTTTCCCTCCCCTCCCCTCCCTCCTTTCCCTTCCCTTCCCTTTTCTTCCCTTCCCTTCCCTTCCTTTGCCATCCCTTTCCTTTGACCACTACCTATTAACAGAGCAACTGTTAAGTCCCAATCCAGCCATTTCCTTCCTGAACTCTAACCTTTTTCTTTATACCTGCCGTGTCTGTATTCCCAATAACCCTGTTAATAATTTGCTAATTTTTCTTGTGTAAGGTTGCATGCTGTGGATTCTAAAAAGCCAAGGACTGATTTTTATAAGGACAACAATTTGCATTAGAATACTTTCAGACAGCCTGTCCTAGTCAGTGGCACTGTGATGAAATGCCAGAACCAAAGCAGCCGGGGGAGGAGGAAAGTGTTTATTCGGGCTGCAGTTCCATATCACTGTTAATCAAAGAAGAAAGTTGGGGCAGGATCTCAAACAGGGCAGGAACTGATGGCAGAGGCCATGGAGGGATACTACTTAATGGCTTGCTCCTCATGACTTGTTCAGCCTGTTTCTTAAAGATTCCAGGACCGCCAGCCACAATGGGCTGGGCCCTCCTCCGTCAATCACAAATTAAGAAAATGAGTTACAGCTGTATCTTAGGATTTTTTTTCTTGAGTTTCCCTACTTTCAGAAAACTCTAGCTTGTGTCAAGTTGACAAAAAACTAGACAGCTCTTACTCATTATAAAGGCCTAAAAGAAACAAGGATATGGTGGAGGTTGGTTAGAGCTGAGTGGGAGGACTTTAAGGTCTTAAGACATCCTTGTGAGTGACCATTGTATCCTGTCAGGCAAGTTAAGAGCATCCTATATCTGGTCAGAAACTCTATTCAGTTCATCCAAATTTGATACATTTCTGTTGGAGGCTATCACAAGTCATTTCAGGAAAACAGGCTTAAATATATACATCGATTTCAGGACTTAGAATACTTGTGTACCCCAGGTAAACCTTAACTCCTTCTGTAGTTGATGAAGACCTTAAATGCTTGGTCTTCCTATCCATTTTCCAGTGCTGAAGTAACAAGCGTGTCCACCCATTGGGCCCATGTGGATCACACTGCAGTCTTTATGCATTCTAAGCAAGTTATGTATCAAGTGAGCTCCTCCTCAATCGAGAGATGATCATTTAAATCAGAAGAAGGCGTTGGGTCCCCCGGAACTGAGGGGTGCAAAAAATAAGCATCTGCATGAGCAAGTGCTTTTACCTGCTGAGCATCTCGCTGGCCCCTCAAGGAATTTCTTAAAGATTAAATAATAAAATACCTATCTTACAGCTGTTAAGCCATGTCTACCCACAGACAAGTTTGGTTGTTTTGCAGGGATGAAAACAAACAAACAACAACCACAAAACCCCAAAATCTTTTCTAAACCCACCTGGAGTTCATGGTTTTGAGGCCTGTATAGGAAAAAGCATGTTAACAAAATAGAAGGACACAAGTTCATGCACTAAGCTTCATGTGAAGACGGAAGCCTAAAGAGGCTTCTTAATGTGTTTTGGACTTTTATCATTTTGAGACTGGGTCTAATGTAGCACAGACTGGCTTCAAACCTTATGTGTTCCAATGGACATCTTTGAACTTCTCATCCTCCTGCTTTCAACTCCCTGTTAAGATTATAGACTTGTGCTGACACACACCTGGTTATTCCGTGCTAGGGATTGAACCTTGGGCTTCCTGAATGCTAGGCAAGCACTCTAGCAGCTGAACCTCAGCCCAGCCTAGACATACGAGTTTGATGACAAGCAGACAGATGTGGAGAAATATGACTGGACAATGTGGGTGCAATCTAATGTGACATGTAAGAACCTCCTTGGTCCTTGGGTCTTCTCTTTGACAATTTCTCTTTAGAGATGGGATGTTCCTTTCTGCGGGGCACTCAAGGCATCCTTTGCAAGAGGGTCTCATGTCTGCTGTGTTGGAAATTCAGAAAATCCTCCTTAGGTTTTGTGACTTTCTGCACAGAGACAGGGAGTAGAGAAGGTCACAGAGCACTTCCTGCTTCTGTTCTTCCTGTGTCTTGGTGATGTGTTTTAGGGGTAGGGTAGCATATCCTGACCATCATCAGTTTAAACAGATAGCTTTCTGTCTCAGACCCATGATACCTCACTCCACGTATTAGATTTTAATCATTAATTTAACTGCTTCGTATCTTAATGTCCTCATCATGGAAGATCAGTGGCACTGAGAACATTCAGTAATGAATGTGTAAGTACTGTTTCTTTGTGGTTTCCTTTAAAGTACACTATATTTAACTTAAGATTGTAGGAATAATATTGCAAAGGTCTTTAATTTGTACACTAATTTTTCTTAGCTGCTTTTTGTGGGAACCATCTTCTGTGATTGTAGTGAACCCCCCTTTTTTTTAAAAAAAAAAAAAAAGTTCACATGACCAGAATTGTCTCGTAAAATGATATAATTGAGCCAGGTCAGCTACCATCAAACCCTGACTCGGTGAAGTTTGCCTTCATTGTCTGTCTCCCCAGCTAGGATGGAAGAATGTGACTACCTGACCATGCTCTTGCTTGTACCCCTCTTTTAAGAATATGACTTAACATTTTCTTCATAGACATACATCTCTGAATGAATGAATACATATGGGAAACAAGGAATCTGAACATGAAATTCTTCTATTAGACTAGACAGAATTTTTGCTGTACTCGAAGATTTGAGGCCTCTTTAAGTCTCTCCTTTGATTCGAAGCCTTTCTAAAATAGAAGAAATTCTGTCAGACTGATCTAGTGGTGACAGAGAAGGACCTGGCGGCTTTGTCTTTCTGAAGTCAGAAGTGTGTCCCTCGAGGCAACTGGGAAGGTCCTTTTCTGAATAATATTAAATTTCTTTTTTGTGATTAAGCTGGGTGTTTCTACACATTTCATTTAATGCTTTCCTTTCAAGCCATCCTTTGGCATAATTTGTACTTAGACCTGAAATACTAAATTTAGGTATAACCCATACATAGATCTGAGACAGATTTGGCACAGATTTAAGTACAGTGCTTAATCATTGGTTTATGGTTCTTTTTTTTTAAAGAAAAAATGTATATAATGTATATGTGTGTGTACATACATGCATGTGTGCCACATATATGGAGGCCAGAAGGCTTGGATCCCAATGGATCACAGAACCTACATGCTGGGAACAGAATTTAGGTCTTCAGAAGCCATTTCTTCAGCCATAACTGTAGTTCATTCTGAGTATCTTGCTCCTCTGTTAGAGTTTAAACTCCGTGAAATACACAATGCATTTATTTTTATATGTCCATTGCCTAATAAAGGTACCTCTTAGTAGGCTTTTCATGAGTTGATGCCCACAAGGGTACTGCAGGAATTAACTTAGAACACCCGTAATGCTGTAGGGTTGTAATTAATCCCCCACAGGATCATGTATTTGAACAAGGAGTTCCCAGGTGGTGGCTAATGTTCCCAATAGCAAGGGCCAATGATTTTAGTTGACAAAACCAGTGGTTTTAGTGTGTGGCTAGATGACATGGTACTGTCTTTTTCCCCCCTTAAAGTAATGAAGAATATGCTGAATGCATCTCTCAAGCCTTTTGTGGTGTGTGTGAGACCAGGTGTCTCTGTCAGAAAGGACACATGTGTATCACATTTGTGTTGTTTTAATCACAGCTCCTTAAGGAAGAAGCCAAAGTACATGTTTGTTTTAGACTATGCATGGGAATCAATCACCAAGCCATTCTTGTTCATTTGTCTTTTGAGAATATATGATCATAAGCTTTTTAGAAGCTTAATAACCTCAAGTTAAACTTGCAGCATTTTAACACATTCGAGGAATTGGAAACAAGCAGAGTTGATTGATACATATGATATGTGAAGTCTTGCATTGTTCTTTTAATAATGTCAGAGCTAAAGCAGGGTGGCACTCACACACCCTGCCTGCCAACTCAGAAACACGATGAGATTGACAGAGCTACACTTAGACCAAATAAGGAAACGGTACTGGATAAGCCATTTGAAACTTCACACTTAAAATGCAGCCGTGCAGTTTTCTGTCTGTCCTCCCTGCTACTTGGGAGGCGGAGGCAGGAAGATTTACAGGTTCAAGGCCAACCTAGTCTCAAACAGGCTAATAATCCCATATCTACTGTTTAAGAAACAAGGATTCCAGAAACAATATGGTCCATTTTGAAGGAGATCTTCACAGATAATACTTAAGTACACTTAAAAGTTCAGCATTGATGGTGGTAAAGGTAATTCATCTTTGGCTGCAATTGACCTTTCTTGAACTGTAACTCCATTTGGGTGTAATGGTACATGCCTATAATCCTTTCCTGAGAAGGTAGAGGCAGAAGGATTAGAAGTTCAAGGTCATCCTTAACCATATAGTGAATTTGTGGCCAGTTTGAGATACATGGGATCAAAGTTTTTTTCAAAAGAGGAAATTTTTTTGAAGTATTTGAAAACTATTTTCTGTTTAAGAGTTTCTTTGAGAGTGGGTGTTAGTTGTCACATTGTCTGGCTTATATTTGATGCTTACACCCACCACTATATAGTAGATCAGATGTCCCCCTGTTCTCAATGGAATGGGGCAGCAATGAGGACTGTGCTGCCACATCTCACTGAACATCATCATTAATAACTGTTCACCCTCAAAACAGTCATCGGAAGAGGATACTTTAGTTATCTGTTCTCTGGGTATGAAAACCAAGGCGGCGGAGGCAAAGTAACCTCTCTAAACCAGAATCTATGCTCAAATGTTTATCTCTGTTTGCTGCGTATCTCTGTCTCCCTCCCCTCCCTCTCACTCTTTCCCTTCCTCCCTCCTTCCCTTCCCTTCTCCCCACACTCACGCCGTAGATCACATATAAATAATCTGAGAGTAGTCATGCAGGCCTTTCATTAAGATACTTAGCCAAAAAGTAGCCCCTGCCCCTAGCTTGTCTTTCAGGCACATAGAGAGTAGATTGTATATTAATATTTATTTGGGCAAATCTTGTCCTATTCAGCAAAAAAAGCCGTCTTTTAAAAAACTGTAGTCCAGTAGAATGTTCATTGCATCCTGGATTGTGTGTGTGTGAGTGTGTGCGTGTGTGTATGTGTGCAGGAATCTTTGTCACAGCCAAATTACTACCCCTGGCATTTAAAACACCTGAGGTTTGTTTTGTTGTTGTTATTTGTTTTTTTTTTCAATAGACTTTTCTGTCAGTATTAGATACCCAAGAATCAATAATGAGTTCAATCATAAGAGGAAGAATTGGAAGTCAGGTATGGTCAACTGGCCTTGTGGGATCACCACAAGCAATCAGAATTGTTTAGGCATGAACTGGTTACTAGAGTAACCAAAGCTGATGAATGTATCTATTGCTGTCACTGCTCTTGCCAGCACAGTTCCCTCAGTTATCTGCTGAAGCCTAGGGTTTAAGACTTGAGTGTGTCAAACACATGCTTATAAATCTGGATTTTTAATAAACAATTTATATCAAAACCCTGAGAATTAATCGAGGAGGTGACAGGACTTACATTCACTTCCTTCTCCTATAACTTTCATTAGTAATGATAACACTCTGACAATTATTGAGTGCCTGCATGAGACTTGCTATGAATATGCATATTCAACATGAATATGAAAATGAACACAGATGACAATTATTGAATGCCTATTGGTAAGTGCTTCTATATGGAGAGAAACGTGTTTGTCAGTGGATGTGGTACCTCTCTGTACAGTGAGTGTGTATACTCTTGTTAAAAGTAGGATTTATGATTCTATTATATAAATGCTGTTTGAGCGAGAGCCAGGCTCAACAGGCAGGTTCTTCTAAAGAAAGACAGATGGGAAGGCCCAAGGTGCTAACAAGGTTGGCAGTGTCTTAAGATTGGAGTTGGAGAGATGATAGTTAATTTCATTATCAACTTAATTAAATTTGAAGTCACCTAGGAGACACATTTTAGTGTGTCTGTGACGATGTTTCCAGAGGCTTAGCTGGAAAGGGAAGACCCCGCCTTGAATATTGGTTGTCCAGTCCCATAGATGTCATAGGAGCAGGGATTTAGGATAGGTAGAATGAGAAAAAAAGGAGAAAGCTTCGCAAGCAATAGCATTCCTATTTCTCTACTTCCTGAACCACCCAGGTATGAGAAGTCGCAACACACCTGTTTCTCCTGCTCTGAGGACTCCCAGGTCTTCATCATCATGATGGATCCCATTTCTTCAGACCTGGAGCCAAAATAAATCCTTCCTCCGACACTTTGCCTTCAACAATCTTTTAAAGGTTTATTTATTTCATTGTTAAGCGTGTGTATATGGATGTATGTGGGGTCAGGTATGGTGTAGGGTTCACTCGAGTCCCAGTGTCCCAAGAGAGGGCATCAGATCTCTTGTAGCTGGAGTAACAGGTGACTGACATGGGTGCTAGGAACCAAGCTCTTTCTTATACTTTTGAAGAACACCGAGAGGCCCTTAACTACTGAGCCATCTCTCCAGCACCCCATGAGTTGTTTGCTAAGTATTTGCCAACAGAGATGAGAAAATTAATACAATGGATAAAGTGGATGAATGTCTCCCTGACTTCTAAAAAAAAAAATTAGAATTATGTATACCACTGACTCAGTGGAGAAATGCTCTCAGTCAGTGGCTGTGGGAATTCCTTGAGTTGCTCCCAGGCCATCTGAAATCAATAGCCCGTCTGATGAGAATTTGAAAGAATTGTCGTGTTTGACTGAGCCATGTGCTGAAAAGATGGGGGCGGTGACTTGTATCCCCTTAGCTTCCTTGACATCTTGGTATCCAAAGACAGTTTTATCATGTCATAAATATGAGTGCTGTGCCCTACTGTTAGGGGATTTCATTTTTGTGCCAGTTAGTGGAAATAATCAAGTAATTGGTTTTCTTTGTTAGCTGTTTGTGTATACGCTTGGGTATCCATTTGTCTTTGTCTGTAGGAAAGGAACCCTTAAGAAGTTTGAGGAAAGTGTCCTAGAGAATTCAGGAATTGTCCTGGAGCCACCAGAATTACTAGTCAGTGGAGATAATCAGATGAAAACCTTAGTAGTGTGTTGTAAAGATAATGTATTGTGGCAGGAGGGGTGCTGAGTTCACAGGCTTGTCCGTTATCCTTCAGAAGAATGGGCCTTGAAGTGGTCCTGATAATTACAATCAGGTGACAGTGAATCAAATGATAAATTATAAAGTTCGTTTGGTTGTCCACCCCTGACACCCAGTCATTGTCATTGACAGGCAGATCCCAGGAACTGGGTGGCCAATAAACCTCACTAAAACAGAGAGCTTCCAGTTCATTTCCATATAGCAAAACCTCACAATAGAGTCAAACATTATATTCTTCTCAGACCTCTGCATGCATACATACACCTGGATACTCAGGTGCATGGTGTGTGCCCTCAAACACATATACACATATGATAGTAGCAAACATCTATCAAAACAGGGGAGTGACAAACCATGGCCAACACTTGATAAATAAGAGGTTAAAAAAAAAAGCTAAGAAACAGCAGAGGACAAGAGGGACTGTGGGTCTTACCATGCACAAGGCAGACCTCCTACTATGGCTTTAAATCTCAACAAGGCAGTATTTGTGGACTACCTTAGAAAGAAGCATTCTTGTTTGAGAACAGAATAGAATCTATTGTTTCCATGACTCTTGACTTGCTACAAAGGAAAGCAGCCAAGGACATATCTCATGTGTCACGACCATTTTGGAGGCTAATAATACATACTGCTAGCCTCTATCGTAGTTTACATGTAAATGAGTGTAGGCAGATCTATGCAGTATTAAATGGCACTGAACACTTGTCAGCTTGCCTCTAAAATCCTTGTAGCTATGTTTGCTAATTTCCTTGAGGTTCTGGGTGAAAGCCATGGTGAGGTCTGTGTATAGATTGCGTGAACCCACAAGAGCACCAGCGTTTGAAGCTTGTCCTTGATATGAAGAAACTGTCATTGCTAGGCATTGAAGAGCTGGAGCCTGGTAAGAAGTCCTTGGATCACTGAGGGTCTCCTACAGAAGGAGATAAGGAGGTTCTCTTGGGACCTCTTACTGAGCTCTCTGGAGCAAGCTTGACCCCTCCTCCTCTCCATCTCCCTATGGACATGTGAGCTTTTGCGCCTGTCCAAGCTCCTACTGCCGTTCCATCTATGATAAGGTCTTCAGTAGAGGCCACATCTATGGAACTGAAGGACTGACTGTGGGCTGTTAGCCTCAAAAACTGTATAAGAAAATAAAGCTTCTTTTCTTTATGAAGCAACCTCCCTTCTGCTTTTTATTACAGTGATGCAGAACAGTTTTTAATCTAAAATGTAGACTAATAGCTGATACATAGATGGCCTGAGATAGCACCTTTATTCTTTGAATGATGATGTCATTCTTCCTTTCTTATAGCCACACTGGCTGTGTTATTCTCCAGTAATAGTCCATGGAGCAAGGTATACTAAATGGAATGGGTTCTTCAGCCTGAATTTAGTCTTGCTTGTGGTTTGAGGTGTATCTTGTAAGGATAGCTTAGGATGAGTGTTTAGTGTCCCTCAGAATGCTTACAAAATAACATCTAGAGCATTTATATACATACATAATACGAATACCACATCTTGAGTATGGGGGTCAGAGGAAAAGTAGTGGGAGTCATTTCTGTCCTTCCACCTGTTCACCATGCTGGTGCTGAGGATGGAACTCAGCTTGTCCGACATAGCAGCAATCACCTCCCCACATCTGATCTTTTTTCACTATTAGAGGAAAGTGAGCAAAGTGTTGGCAGTACAATAAAACTGCCAATAAGAAGAAACCCTCTCCTCACTTTGGCTCCCCTTTCTGCTCTTGTTCCCTTTTGTTCGACCATCCTTTACTTGGGGCTTTAATCAAAGATATCTTCATCGGCATTGTCTGGCATTTCATCAAATTAAAAGCTTTACTAGATAATGCCTGGTAGGATCTATTTTGCCAAGGTGGGTGTTTGAACAGAATAAGAAATATGAAACATTAAAGAATAAAGAGGGGTACTCCTATTTTCTTTCAAATATGATAATTAGTATAATGCTGTCTTTTCCCTGCCAGTTGGCTCATCTCCTCTCCCAGCAGCTGTTTTCTTTAATTGTCTCTTGCTTATTCAGCTATTGTTGTATAAATTTCTCCACTGCTGCATTTTTGCTGACACACATTGGGACAGCGAGTCTTCACCCTACGGGCTGGACTGGGCTGAGTTCTAATTTTCCCCTTCTAATGCCTGGATTTCAGTGTGTCATTATGCAGTGGTGTTTCCCTAGTTCTCTCTGGAGTTGTTTACTCTAAAATAGGGACATCTGGTGCACCCTTGGGTTGCCAGTTGTATTACTCTTCCTTGTTTGAGTTCTTTCCCAGAGGAGACATAAATAACATCTACACATCTCCCCACTCCTCATAAGACCCCAAAGACAAAGCAGAGTAGGGTTCCATCCAGTTACATTCTTGGGAACCAGTGAGTTTATTGGGCTTGTTTACAGAGCGTGGGTGAGGGGATACAGAGAAAGGTACGGGTGACCCCAAAGTAGCCGCACTGGAAAGTTTTTAGCCAGGATGGATGTTGGATCTCCACGGCTATATGGATAGAATCCCCAGTTAATCTTGCCCACCCTCTATTTTCTAGCTCTTCCTGTAGGCCGGAACACCGCACACCTTTAGGAGAGAATTGCATGTAACTGGCTGAGAGGACTGGCTGCAGTCTGTGGGAATGTGATCATTCAACAAGCCATAGAGGGATGGAGTTTTACAAGCAGGCAGCTGTTTGACTTGGATGACCCCATTTTACAACATTCTTCTTTTTCCTGATATTTGAATTCTTCTTAAGCTGATAATTCCTTTTTTTAGTGATACCGGGAATTTCAGCTCTCAATAGGATTTGTGCCGCAGAGGATTTTCTGATCTCCTTGTTTATACTAATGGTTGGAATGAAGAAGGTGAACTCTGCAGCCCTAGTAGTTTCAGTATAGAAGACATACTCATTTTGTACTTCACTGTGGGCTGCACCATTCTCTAGGCAGGGAGTCGTGAATGGTCTAAGTGGGCAGATCAAGCTGAGCACAAGCACACAGGTGAGCATGCATACATTAATTTCTATTCCCCTGTGAACGTGATGTCATCAGATACCTCAAGCTTCCTTTTCTTTCCCTGCTAGGATGGATTGTAACTTGGAATTATAAGCTAAACTAAACTTTTTTCTTTTTTGAAGTTGTCAGGGTTTTTATTTTAATAATAGAAGGGTAACTTGGGACAACTATAAAACTTGAAATTATTTACCCTAGGAGAAAAGAAAACATAGTAGGCACTGTATATCTGAAATTAAATGGTTTTGTCTCTCCATGGTCCTCTCGTATATATGGGTCTTCCACACAGTGTGTCCCTCCCACTGGGCTTAAAGATAGTTTATTAAGGAAGCTCTGTTTGAATTGGTTTTCATTATTGTATCCTTGTTGGCACAATGGCTCATTACATGTGATGGTCACATAATGTGATTTGCTGTTCTCACAATGATACAAATACTGGAAATTCAAGTGGATATCTTTGTTTTCACATCTTATTTCTTTTTTTTTTAAGATTTATTTATTATGTATACAGTGTTCTGTGTGCCTACCTGCAGGCCAGAAGAGGGCACCAGGTCTCATTACAGATGGTTGTGAGCCACCATGTGGTTGCTGGGAATTGAACTCATGACCTCTGGAAAAGCAGTCAGTGTTCTTAACCACTGAGCCATCTCTCCAGCCCCCACATCTTGTTTCTTAGTCATTATTGCAAAAATAATTTCAGTATGGTTTAGTGCAACTTGCTTTGGTACTTTCCTTGGGCTAATTGTATTATCATAATAGTAACAAGTTTTTTGCTACATTTGTTCATGCCCCTATATTGAATATGTATAACAAAAATTGGCATTCATTTTAGTTATTTTAGCAAAAATCGTGTGTGTATAATACAAGATTTTATATATATATTTATATATATATATATATCAACAGTTAAAGTGAGTAGGTTTCAAACCCAATCTCAAAATATCTAATCAGTCGTGTATATATATATATGTATGTATATATGGCACATATATGTGTATATATGTGGTACACACACATACACATGTATATGTGTGTGGCACATTAGATACTTGGGCCTGAAATCTACTCATTTTACCTATTGTTAAATTACCTGATTCAACAAAACCTCAGTTCTACCTTACTATTTCTCACTCATAAAAGAAAATTGAGACCAGTGATACTTTACCTTAAGCTTGTTTGTAAAAATCTATTGAAATCATAAAGTACTCAATAATAGTGCCTGGAGAGATAGCAGAGCAGTTGAGTCTTCTTTTCAAAGGAGCCAAGGTCACTTCCCTGCATCCATGATGCCTGGCTCATAAGCACCTGTAACTCCAGATCCAAGGATCTGACTCCTCCTTCTGGCCCCTTTAGGCACCGAAATGTGCATGGATACACCCACACACCCACACCCACCCACACCCACACACACACACACACACACACACACTCAAGAATAAAAATAAAATAAATCTAAAAGTACCTAATCACAGATTATTAAAATACCAGGTGTTTTTCTTTCCCTCTCCAAGACAGTCTCTTCTTATTGATAGCATGGGGGAAAATCCCTGTCACTAATAAAATTTATTGAGAAATGTATGAATTCGGTATGAGCTTTATAATTCTCACAAACAAAATATTGATTTTGGAGTTTGGAGCTCCAGATCCTCAAAATGAAAGTTTCATGTCATTCCTTTCCAGTCACTTCTGACATACATATCTCGAACAAAGTCTGTATTTAATAGTAGTCTGCTAATTGGAAAGCTGCACTAACTTAACACAGATGCTGAAAGTGAGAAGCTGCAAAGAGACCGCAGTGCGCAAGCAAAAACAGGATAAAAGCTGCCACCTCACCAAGCTCCCCAAGATGAACCTGAGACCTTAAGGAGGCTGTGCTGCTAATTACCTTTAGCGTGTTTAAACTCTATTTTCTCACTTGTCAGCAAAAGCGGGGAAGCTCCTTATTGGTTTGAATATGTCACACAGGAGCGTGTGGAAAAGAAAAAGCACAAAGGCATGCTCTAGACCCCTGCTCCACCAAGGCTGCTGGGGGTTCAAAAGGAAGACCACAGACAGATGGAGTTCTTCAGAGAATGGCAAGGAGTGGGGAAGAGAGTCGGGGTGACAAAGGGGGCCTCTTTCCATTCCTTACCATCTTTCTTCTGTGAGTTCAGGTCCTCAGGCGAAGGCAGGCAAGACGAATGTAAGAAAACAGCCCTCAGATACATCTTAATAGTCATTAAAGCTGGTGTGCAAAGAGAGAAGAGAACCAGGTGGTGAGGGCCTGGCTGCATCCAAACCTGAAGGCTCAATCAGTGTAGAATCAGCCTTTATAGAATCAAACAGTATAAAATGAGACTTTTTGCTTGATTCTCCCCAAAACTATGTCCTTGTACCTTTCCATGGCGGGAAAGAAACTTCTTTTGAAAACAATAATAAAAAAAGATATCATAAATAAACGAAAAAAAACTACAGGTAGGTTTGTACTGTATGGGGTATATGTGTGGTGGGGCAGGGGTATGCACGTGCATATGGAGCCCATAATTTGATTTTGGGGGTTTCGCTCTGTCACTCTCCACTTTTTCAATTTCAGTTACATTATAGTGGGAGGATAATGCTCGCATGTGGAGGTTAGAGGGATGACTGCCCAACTTATCGGTTCACTACCCTATGAGTTTTGAGTATTGGCAGACTTAGCAGCAGGTACCCCTATGTGCTGAGCCATGTTGCTGGTCCATCCATTTTATTTGTTGAAGCTGGAGCTCACCTCTTCAGCTGTCTGTCCAGCGAGCTCCAGGAATCCTCTCGTTACTACCCCCCAGCTCACTGTTGTGATCAGCTTTTATATGGGTGCTAAATATTAATCTCAGGTTCTCATGTTTGCAGAACGAAGTCTTTACTGACTGAACTACCGCCCCTTGCCAAGAGATTGGTACCTTGTTAGAGGCTGGTGTTGGTTGAGTGTGGCAGTGTGCCTAGTATAGTGTTCAATGCTTGCTGTAGTAAATGTTTGTCCTCACCCTGCCCATCAAGATAGCGCCTTCATTTTTCAGGTAGAAATGTTGAAACTTTAAAGAGAAAAAGTCAGTCCCTCAAACGTAGAATACTCATAAGCCACAGACTAAGACTCAAGAACCATCAGATCTCAGAACCCAAGTGAAGAACATTTTACCTGAAAACGAAATTGTAGAGCAGCGTTAAGCCCTGTAGAGAGCACTGTTCAGATTAAACTCGCCCAACTACATTGTCTGACACT
Organism: Dicrostonyx torquatus; assembly: GCA_028555095.1. Classification (NCBI taxonomy): domain Eukaryota; kingdom Metazoa; phylum Chordata; class Mammalia; order Rodentia; family Cricetidae; genus Dicrostonyx; species Dicrostonyx torquatus. The sequence goes on from JAQHUG010000111.1 coordinate 4,610,416, forward strand.
ATGATGAAGCTGGCAAGCTCCAGGCCCTGATGCTGCAGACTGGTTCGCCTCTGGGGGAGGGGAGTGCAGTGGTTCATATAACCTGCTGTCAGGGTTATTTAAATCTCAGACCCAACCTAGAATTTACCTTAATCATCTTTTATCATGTTCTCAAATAGTTTTACAATTTCTCTTTTCTCCGTGAAGAATTTTTCCATAATGAATTCAGTTCTTGGGTGTCCTCCTCTCTGCTTTCGACATCTAAAGCTCCTTCTGCTTTGTCCTTGATTCATCAAGGGCAATAAGCTTGTGACTTGATTAGAAGCTCTCTGACTGTCCTCTGGAAAAGTGGTACAGGAGGCAGTCTGGTACATCAGGGATGCCTTTGGGTGTATACTGGGTAAATTGTAAGCCTGATAGGACAAGAGGCTACTTCTGTGATCTATTTTTTTTTAACTCTACTCCATCTGACACCTTTGGAATGAGCTGTACACCATATGTAGTTCAGAAGTGTTGATATCAATAAGGATTATATCCTAGTTTCAATTATGCTGCCATGACAGAAAGAGGCTTAACGAAAGAAAGGGTCTATTTTAGCCCACAAATCCATGTTACAGTTCATCGTTGTGGGCCACTCACAGCTGTAGTGGCTTGAAGCAGACAATCAGATCACATTTACACTGAAGAGCTGAGAGAAATGAATGTATTCACACTCACTTAGCTTTCTCTACTCTTACACATCCCAATGCCAGAAAATATTGCCACCCACAATGGGCTGAGTCTCCTCATATGAATTAAGGCAATTAGACAGCGTCCTACAGACATGCCCACAGGCTAGCCTTATCTAGAGAGTCCTTCATTGAGACTTTCTTCTCAGGTTAATCTGTTCTAGCAAGTTAAGATTAACCATCGCTGAAGGTCTGGTCAAGGGTCACAGTGAGGTGCAAGAAGGTGTCTCCTGAGGGACTACAGTGATTCTCTTAGAGTTTGGTTCTTTGTTTTCTGCTTTAAGAATACAATAACTACAACAGTGCAGCAGGAACCCAGACATTTTCTCACCCAATAGGTAATATGAGGTGACTTCAACACCTATGATAAATGTCAAATCTTCCGTGATTTGATCTTAAGAAGAGATCCACGTGGTGTTAGCCAGTGCTTAAGAATTGTTCATGTGAATGTCTCTGATTCCTTCCTACATTGTGGAGAGAGGCATTATACCCCTCTGTTTGGGGTTGGGTTTTCCTGTGTCCATGTTTTCTTTAAGTCCCCACGTTAGTGTGACTTTGGAAGTTGACAGGATAGCCATTTTAAAGTAATTTGTATTTCCTTAAGAAACTTTTCTAAAATAAAATATGAGAAGCCTTTCTGAATATTCTGTTCCTAAATGCTTTCATTATGGGGAAAATTCAGTTATATGTGGTCATTAACATGTGTACTGAGGATCAAGATAAAGATGTCTTTGGGAGGGTGCTCTGATACCATGGTGGCTATCCCTGGAAATCAGACTAGAAGTAAGCCCACTCAAGATGATGGAAGAAAGCTGGAGAATTTTTAAAAGTTTGTCTTTATAACCTATTACAACCTATTCCATAGACTTTGGGGGTCTTGGGGAAACTTCATTTTCTTTTTTGCCTTTTTACTGTACTTTCTATCCTAAAATACTCTTTGGGCAATCAACTCCAGAAGAGTTTCAGGGAGTCTGTCTGCCTATTAACTACTGCAAAGCACATGGATTCCCGCTGTTGAGCGGCTGCCCACAGAAATAAGGAAACACCTATTGTTGTCATTATCTGGATAAAAGAAGTGCCTGGCTTGGGTTAACGAGGCTGTATTGCTCTTAAGAAAGGCAGACCTAGGAAGTAATGAAGCTATGGCAGCAGGAATTAGCATTGGGTCTCTTCATCACAGTTGCTTTCCCCCAATTTGTTTGTCTGTGAAGAAGATATGAGTGAGCCCTGATATGTTTGCTGGAGAAGGCGGTAATGTATCACAGCCTGTTAGGTACAAGCAATGAAATTGAGGCAGCTTAGGGACTCCATTAAGAACGCAGTGTTTAGGCATACCACATCCCTGGGTAGTGTATGCGCTGTCAAGGAGGGCATTACACAATAAAATAATTGGGCTTGGGAAATCAACAGGGCTTCTATGGCCTCACATCTCCGTGTTGGAGACTAGGGGAAAGAGATACACTCCTCGATATATGTATATACTTTTAACATAAAAGCTACCCTGGATGAAATAGCAGGAAATTTCTCACTGAATAGATGGACTGCCAGTATATTTTGAATAATAAAAACAATGGATATAATTAAGTTTTGTGCAGCACTTGAAGGATGCAGAGCACGTCATGGTCTCAGAATGATCGTATGCCTTGTTACTTGCTAGGCATCTGGGTATTTGTTTGGAGCAGCCAAATAGAAATAATTCAGATCTGATTAGCTACAGCACAATCTACAGGGACTTGTATGTATGTATTGATATGCACAGACTTGGTCCTTAAGTAAAACTCCATTCCTTGTGTTCCATTGCAGAGGAATGAGTTAAAATATGCAGTTTAGACTAGATTGGCTTCTTTGAGGCTTCCAGACAGGCAGACTTTTGTGGTCATCGGTTGTCTATAAATTCTTTAATAGGTGTAGCTTCCTATTTACCTTCTGAGGTCAGTGAAGGTGCCATGATAGCAAGTTTGAGGTTCTGGTAGTCCTTGTATTCTTTCCCTGTAGAGATTTATTTTAAGAGAGAGAGAGAGAGAGAGAGAGAGAGAGAGAGAGAGAGAGAGAGAGAGTGTTTGTGTACAGTTCCTGCAGAGGCCACAGTCGGGTGTTAGATCTCAAGAATTGGAGTTAGGACCATGTCATGCCTGGGTTGATGTGGATGTTGAGAACTAAATTCCTTTCTTTGGCAAGAGGGTCTAGAATTCTTAATTGCTGAGTCATCTCTCTAGCCTGTTGTACTCTCTTGAGAAGTTGTCTTTGTTAAGTATATAGCTCAGTTGGTAGACAATTTGCCTACATACAGGAGCCCTGGGTTGGATCCTCAACACTACATAATCAGGTGTGATAGTGTTTATCATCTGTTATCCTAGCACTCAGAAGGGATTAGAAGTTCAGTGTCATCCTCAATCATATAGAGAACTTGGGGCTAGCCTGTGCTACATTAGACACTGCCTCCAAAAATAGAAAGCTTTCTTTACTCTGCGTGTGCAGCAGCCGTCATAACTAGTATATTGAATGAAGGAGAAAGGAATAGAATAACCAAGTTAATACTTCTCTTCTCTGTGTGATGTGCATTTAGCTAACTGTGAGCATACACAAACACACTCACATGTTCATTGCATGGAGGCCGGAAATTGCTTCACTTGCTATACACTTGCTGTTAGCTTTTCTTTGAACTTCAGTTTTCTCAGAAAACATGAAGGTACCAGAATACATGACTGACAAAAGGTTTCTACTCAACACACGTGTATACTCTCATTATTTCTGCTTGTAGAGCCACTGTGTTAATGTTAGTTTTTTTCGTTTTCGTGTGTTCATAAACATACGTATGTACATTACGTATATATACACATTTAAAGTATCAATTACCCCACTTTTCAATTGTTGTTGTTCAAACATTTTCTACTAGTTGCTACACAATGATGATTCCCCATCCCTAGTCTTATCCTCTACAAGAATCATATTGCAACTTCGTCATATGTAAGTTTTTTTTGGTTACGTTTTCACAATTATAAATGTGGTTTCTTAGTTAACTCTTTAGGGGAAACTTGTGTTCAGCTAATTCCAGATGGCTTGCCTGGGTATTTGGAGAACTGTGCAATGGAGAGACCGAGTTGATTTTCTCAGCAGCTCTGTGAACACATGGATTGAGTAATATAGCCCGCTTGTTAGGTACTAATCCATTTTCCTTATCTCTGCTTTGTCTGGAGTAGGGATGCAAGAAGATATGAGAGGGGGATGTCAAAGAGAGAATTGGCCTATTGCTTGGTAGAATACGCTATATAGCAGGATGGTTTTATAAATACTCAAAGATATCCTAAGTGTAAAGGTTTTAATTTATTTTTCAATTATGTGTATAGGGGGTGTGCATTTGAGTGTAAATTCTTGTAGAGGTCAAAAGAAATATATCCCTGTGATGATTGGGTTATACATGGTTGTAAGCCACCCCAGTTGGGTGCTGGCAACTCAGTTCAGATCCTCCTGAAGAGCAGCAAGTACTGTTAACCACTGTGCCATCTTTCCAGCCTACAGGTAAAGGTCTTAATTCTTTTCTGGGTTAGCAGGAGTGAGCTGCTGCTATGTTGGTTTCTTTGAGAAGGCTTAGGAAACGGAAGGTCAGAGTATCTTAAATAATGTCCCCAAGGCCATATAGACAGATCCTGAGGTTTTAAATACACACTTTTGACCTTGGTCATGTGAGAGGCATGGGTTGGTGTGTAACCTCTGAGAGGGGAAACCCAGTTCTTGCTAACTGTTTCAGGGAAGTCTTCTTAGGGCAGGTGGCTTCTACATTGGGCCTTAAAGAGTATCTAATTGAACTGAATATGTGCTAGAGGCAGAATTGGAGTATTAACTTTAGCATAATAAACCTTAAAGGCCATCTGCTCTGAACCCCTAGTTTCCAGAGGAGAAAACTGGGATCTGGGAGGTTACACAACTTGCTGTAGGACATATGGCTAATTAATTGGCCTTAGAGCTGTTCTCTTGGGTCGTCTGACCAGTGTTATTTCCCTGCCATTATGTGCACCAGCTTTCATTCAGCTGGTTTTTCATGACTGCTCCCTACCATCATTTCCTAAAGTGATTCTCAGTTGAAAATGGACACTCTCTCCTGTGTCTTTGTGGGTTGATGTTTAACTAGGATGAACTTTGGGCGGACATGGACATGAAACATTAGGGATGCAAGGACATGTAGAGTATTACCTTCCTATTTTTTTCTAGAATTTTATGCCATTATTTGTTCTGTTTCCTTTAATATAAGCATATAAACAAAGCTGCAGTGGGGAAATTGTGTAAATCCCACCACCCGTTAGATTTAGCAGCCTCTTAAGAAATGACCTAGGTGGGAAAGTGTTGCCTGTCAAGTATGAAGACTTCTGTTCAATTCCCAGAAACTACATTAAAATAAAAAAATCTAAGCATTGTGGTACAGACCTGTAATCTTGACACTAGTGAAAAGGAAGCAGCAAAAGCTTTGGGGCTTATTGGCCAGCCAGCCTAGCCTACTTGGCAAGTGACAGGCTAGTGATGAAGCCTGTTTAAACAAATAAGGTGCTTGACTCTTGAGGAATTCCGGCTGAGGCTGTCCTATGATCTCCATATGTGTGTGCATGCACACATACGCACACACACACACAAACACACAGAGACAGAGAGAGAGGGGGGCAGAGGTCTAATGACTGTTGTTGGATTTTTTTTTAACTCTTCCCCCATGTTTGGAATACCACAATGTTTTTGGTTATTTTTACTCTATTTACTCTTTGGGGTGGCCCGCCACCCGGCTCCCAAATAAATCACACACACATGGAAGCTTATTATTACTTATAAATGTCTGACTTTAGCTTGACTTGTTTCTAGCCAGCTTTTCTTACTCATTTATGTTTTGCCTTTGGGCTTTTGTCTTTCTCTATCTCTGCATACCTTTCTTTACTTCTTTCTCCATGGCTTTCTATGTAGCTGGGTGACTGGCCCCTGATGTCTTCCTCTCCTTGTTCTATTTTGCTCCTTCTTCTCCAAGATTTCTTCTTGTATTTATTTTTTCTGCCTGCCAGCTCTGCCTATTCTTGCTCCTTCGTCACTGTTGGCTATTCAGCTCTTTATTAGACATTGTAACACAGCTTCACAGAATTAAACAAATGCAACATAAAAGACTGCAACATATCTTTGCATCATTAAGCAAATGTTCCACAGCATAAAGAAATGTAACACATCTCAGAATAATATTCTAAAAGAATGACCTGAGTCTAGTCTTTGGGACTAGCATGGTGAAAAGAAAGAATTGATTCCTGAAAGTTGTCCTTAGAACTCTACACATACACACATACCAAAAGTAAGTAAAATTTAATGTAAAATATTTATAAACAATAACAACAAAAGAAAATAACCTGGGTTGTTTTTAGGTCTAGTAATGTCAAATTAGCTAATACCCTTCCTGCCACCCATGAAGACTTCATGAAGGTAGTCTCATATTGCAGCAGCCTCATATTGGGCCGTACAAATGCTATAGGAGGTACAAATGCAGGTCATTTGACATGCTGGCATCTTCCTAGGCCCTAAACTGTCTCTAGCTTCAAAGTGCATCAGGCAGTTTTTGCCTCCTTAGCCAAGAGGTTCTGTCAGGTTCACGTACTACTAACCTGGGACTTGGCTAATACTGACTAGAAAAGCGTTCATTGTACTCTGACTGACCTTCGAATCCTCTTCTCCACCTCAGATCTTAGTCTAGATCTCCACATTGAAGTGGGACTTCCTCATTTTGTCTTCCCTGTAGTGATCTAAACTAAAACGCAAACCTTTCAGTAAGATCTGAGTCAGCAGATATGCTCATCTCTGTGGTGCAGGCTTTTAATAGACCAGCCAGATTACAGTAATTAGCCTATGTATTACCTCATTAAAATGTCATTAGCGAGGCTTTGTTCTTTCAAGATCTCTGGTTGAGTTCTTCACGTTGTATCATCAGCCATTCACAGGGGCCAGGTGTTTGTCTTGGGTGTGTAGGAGCAAGGGTGTTTTGTGGTTTTGGTTTTTGTTTGGATTGTGGGAAAGGGATGTCCACAAAGCAGATACCTACATAGATGATGCTCCATGTCTCAGTGACATCTTCCTTCTCTTCTGTGAGTTAGGACTGACAGAACTGATTTTCCTGTCTCACACTGTTTCCTTAGGACTGCTTCAGGATATGGGCATCTATCAAATCCAGAGCTGTGAAAATAAACTCCTACAACAAACAGTTCCCTTTGCTTTTCTTGCTAGAACTGCTTACAGTTAAAACAACAATAATAATGAACAATGTAAAACAAGTTTATGTCCCAATATTGTCACAAGTTAGAGTATTTTACAAGAGTAAGAACATCGGTGTTAGGTGGGGCTGGAGAGATTCTTTGATCATGAAGAACACTGGCTCCTCTTCCAAAGGACCCAGATTCGATTCCTGGCACCTATATTTTGACTCAGAATATTCTGTTACAATTCCAGGGGCTCCAGCACCATCTTCTGACCTCCGTGGCATGCTTACATACATGTAAGCAAAACACCCATACACATAAAAATAAATGAATCTTTTTAAAAAAAGAATAGAATGTGGATATTAGAATCAGACCACAATGGGTTCAAGGTCTAGCTTCACTTTTGACACGTGTAAGTGACTTTTCTGAGGTTTAAGATTTAACATTTTTAGTTCTCTCTATGTGGTTTGGGGATGTGTTATTTGGGAATGTGTTGAGCCTATTTGAAAATTCAAAAAGACTATGTGTATGATGGTTGAATTCGTATGGCAGAAAGTAGGGAGTTATTGGTTTTATTTTGGTATCTTTATGAAAGATATGTCAGTTGGTAACAAAGAAAAAACACAATCTGTGTAGTTAGAACATGGACAGGTGGAATATCCCTTGTTGGAAGGTAAAACTGTGGACTCTTTTAGATTGTGCAAGAAAAAAATGAGAAAAAAAAGAAGGCCAAGAATGTAGTCTTCCAGGGGGTAGCAAAACTTACTCGGTCCTTAGGAAATAAGGTGGCAAAGGAGAAGTAAGCGGCATGAGACAAATGGGATTCATGAATGAGTCTGTGTATTCTGGCCAGCAGTGTAAGAATTGTTCACTAAATATATGCACTTCTGGAAATTGCTTCTTGGATATGCTCGTAATGAGACCGAATATTAGCCTCTCACACCCAGGCACCTCTTGCAGCTGGTCGTTGTGGTCTTGTTGCTGTCATTTGCTCGCGACTTCTCACAACTGTGTGGATAGTCCGACTGTCAAGGAAGTAAAGGGGTTTTCTTTTAATGCTGGTACTGTTGAGCAGAACTCTTCTTCCGTGTTATAGAAGCGATGAGGCTTATGTTAGATCAAGAGAAACACACAAGACAACGAGGGACATGATATTTTGAAATGAAAACCCAATTCATAGGACCGTAACATTGTATTAGGCTGTAGGGATTGAATTAGTGTACCTTCTCTCTCCCTGCACCTTTTTAGTAATTCTCTGGCAGTTGAGGCAATTCTAGCTTATTGTCAAGACTGAAGAGCAGCCAGCTACCCTCTCACCCTGCCGCTTCCCACTCTTATCCTGCATGCACGCGCAGCATTTTTTAGGAAAATTTCAGCACTGTCTCCTTTCTAAAATAAAAGTGTTTCCACTCCACGATTAGCATCTGTTTATAGAATAGTTGGTATTCTCCTAATTAGATCTTGCACAGAAAGAGAAAGGCTGCTATGTAAAAGGATAATGAATCTTTATTGCACAGTTGAAATCAGATTTGTGCAAAAGGCACTTTGAAGACAGTAATAAGCAGAGACATGTATTAAATCACCCAGATAAGACGTCCTCTTTATATTTTCTATTTATAAATGGAAATTATGACTGCCCAGTGGGTTCCAGATGACATTTCCTATTACCAACAGAGGATTTTTAGCCTTGACCATAAAAGTTATCTAAATTCAAAAACCTTTGTGGTTTCATGGCTCTAAAGAACACTTCTGGAAGGGACCAGGGCAGGGTAGAGAGGGTCTCTTGTCATTTCCTTTATATGTGCATCCTGACAGAGGCAGAGGTGGCAAGTGGAAGAAGAAAGGAAGCATTTAAAAGAGCAGTGATAGAATCTAATCAGGGAACCAGTGTCCACCTCCCACATGCAGCAGCATTTGAAGTCTTCTGGCTTGGCCCCCTTGAGAACCAAGTGCTGGGCCTTATACATACTACCTCACACTTTCTCTTTGTGTACATTGTCCAGGGGCGAGCCTGGGATTCATCCCGATGCTAAGTACTTGGAGAGGTTTATCTCTGCCACCCCCTTGATGCTTCTGAAAGCAAGAGAAAAGGAGGAAGATGAGGAGGAGAGGGAGAAGGGATTGGAGGAGGAAGGGGAGGAGGAGGAGGGGAGCAGGAGAAGAAAGTGGAGGAGAAGAAGGAAGAGGAGGAGGAAAAGAACAAAAGAGAGGAGGCGGGGGTAAGAAGAGGAGGACAAAGAGGAGCAGAGGAGAAGGAGGAAGGTAAAGAGACCAGGAGACAGCACAAGTCAGTGTCAGATGAGCTGCCAGGGATGGAGATTATGGCTGCTCGGGACCTTGGAGAGTATTGTGTGTCTTTTGTGTCTATTTTGCAGTCCGAGTTTTATGTAAGATGGCAGTCTCTCCTGGACTGTACTTAGTATCGATTTACTCCCAGGCATGCCAGACCATGTTAGCATTACTAAAGGAGAAGTGCCATGTATTTCCCTCACCCCAGACATGAAGAATGTACTCTTTTAGCTCTTCTCTGCTCTTCCTTGCCTCTTATCATTTTTCCTTCCTTATACAGCTCTCCTCGTCACAACCCCCCTCCTCCTTCTCTCTCTCTCTCTCTAAGTTAGACCTGTTTTTTTTGGGGGGGGTTTTTTTTTGAGTCATGGTATTTTTCAAACTGTGGTTCTACAAACTCTAATGTTGAAGTTAGGAAGATGGCCCAGTGGTTAGGAGCACCTGTCATTCAAGCCCGGGGATCTCCATTCAAATCTCTAGCTTCAATGTAAAATGCTATTCTTGGGTGATATAATGTGCCTACAATCTCAGCATAACACAGAGTGCAGATTGCAGGATCACTGGGGCTTACTGGCCATCAGACTAGTTCCAGACCCTGTTTCAGGGGAATAAGGCTGATAGTAATAGTGCAGGACACCCAGCATCCTCCTCTGGCCTCTGCTTTTGGGTGGTGTGGTGGTTTCAATGACAGTGGCCCCCTTAGTCTCGTATGTTTGAATGCTTTGTCCTCCGTTGGCCAAAGGATTAGGAGTGTGTCACAGGGCTAGGATGTAGGTATTAAGAAGCCTCCCACCAACCCCACTACACTGTGCTCCCTTCTGTGTGAGCTCTCAGCTCCTCTGCTGCCACTCCTTCACTCTGCCATCATGGACTCTAAACCCAGAAACCTTAAGCTCAGTTAAATAGTTTCTTTTATAAATTGCTCTGGTCATGATGTTTTGTCACAGCAGTAGAAATATTAGCTAAATGCTAACATACATATGTGTGTATACACCGTTAACATCTACACACAAGAGCATGCACGCATACACACATATGGCACCTAGTATGTATTTTTTTTTTTTTTGGTTTTTCGAGACAGGGTTTCTCTATAGTTTTGGAGCCTGTCCTGGAACTAGCTCTTGTAGACCAGACTGGTCTCGAACTCACAGAGATCCGCCTGCCTCTGCCTCCCAAGTGTTGGGATTAAAGGCATGCACCACCACCACCCGGCTAGTATGTAATTTTTTAATTGATTAATCTTTGTCATTTTTGAGAGGGGTATTGTGTTAGGGTTTCTATTGCTGTGAAGAGACACCATGACCATGACAACTCCTATTAGAAAAATATTTAATTGGCGTGTCTTAACACTTTCAGAGGTTCAGTTCATTATCATCATGGTAGGGAGTATGGTGCCGTGCAGGCAGATATGGTGCTGGCTGCCTCGTGATCAGAAGGCAACAGGAAGTGTCACTGAGAGAAGCTTAAGCAAAAGAGACCCAAAGCCTGCCTCTCACAGTTTTTTCAACAAAGACACACCTACTTCAACAAGGCCACACCTCCCAACAGTGGAGCTTCCTATGAGCTTATAGGAGCCAGTTACATTCAAACTTCTACAGGTATCATCTAAGCCCAGGCTGGCCTGGAAATTTTAATTTCCTTTTCTCTGTCACCCAACTTCAAGGTTTGTAGGCATGACTGTCTGGGCCAGGTTTTCTTTTCTTTTTTTATTTCCAAGAAAGATGAAATGTTCTTTATTGAGAAATCCCTAAAATTAAACCAAACAGACTTTTCCTGGTAGGAAGTGTGACAGCTCAGGCGTGTGAGGGAAGGCTTCTTGATGTTAGGCCTTGTTGAAGGCCGGCTCTGTAGTAGCAGGATGTGTTCTCTGTCAAGTGTTCCCAGGATGGAACAACTCAATGCTAAAGTTGGAGACCAAAAATACTGTTGTCTCTCACAATTCTAAACCCCGCTGTTGTTTCTGCAGTTACTGTTTTGCACATTTCCGAAAGTTTGGGGAGACAAGTTGGCCGCTGAAGCCATGGCGTCGACTTACAGTCTTACCAGCTCATGGGACTTATTCTCTTACTCTGTTATGGGGTGGGGGTGGGGAGCTTGGGATGAGCTCCTGAGCAAGTTTACATATTCCTATGTTACCTAGCTCAGACAACATATGGAGATACAGAACACTTGGATGTATTTCCATTCTGTCAAATTTAATTCCAGGAAAAAAATATTGGAAAACTCTGATGTTTGTTTTGTGTGACAAAAGTTCTTAGATTCTTTTTGGGTAGACAGAAGCAACAGTGTTAGAATAAAATCTCTGGATTTCTTAAAATGTGGATCTGATTCCGTGCTTCTTGTATCCTATTTTAGGGTGAATATTGTATTTGGGAACTTACTAGATTTTATATACAAATGCTTATGTAGCACATTGACTTGGAAGTGTGTTCCCATAGTGTGTGTGTGTGTGTGTGTGTGTGTATGTGTGTAGTCACTTTATTTTTTAAATTTGTGTGTGTGTGTGTTTTGTATATGTGCACATGACTGTGGTATCAGCAGAGACCAAAGGATCTCCTGGAGCATGCTACACCAGCAGTTGTGAACTGCATGACCTGTGTGCAGGGGACCGAACTTTTCTGTGAAAGCAATACACACTCTTCAGTCCTGGGCCGTCTCTCTTGCCTCCATTTTTATTCTTGTGATATAGTGACATAGTGTCTGCTTCCTTTCTATTTCTCAATTTTGACTCTGTATCCAAACATCTGGGGAGTTTTTCCAGCACCACCCATGTGTTATACAGAAAATAGACTCAAAAGAAGACTCATTGGATTCACGTAAAGTGATTGAAAGTGTTGACAGTTTCTTAACTGTTTTTCTTAGGGGATGCTGTTGTGCCATAGCTCACATGTTGAGGTCAGAGGCCTCTTACAGGAAGAGGGAATTCTTTTTTTTCCCATCATTTTGGTCTCAGGATTAAATTCAGATCATCAGGCTAAGCTTCAAGTGCTTTTACCTGAAGAGCTGCTTTCTGTCCCTAGTTGTCAATTTTAAATGCATGTCAGTTTTGAAAACTTCTAACTTGTGAGAATCCTCTTTGTGTTTTAGCTTGTTACGGTCCTTAGCATAGTCATCATAGGTGTGAAGCCAGCAAGCTACTGGAGGTGGCTCAGATGATGGGCAATTGTTTCTGGGTACTCAGAGGAAGAGAACGGATGGTCAGAAGGAAATATCAGAGGTATTGGATTAAACAGTCCTGACTTCAATTCTGCTTTTATTTTCCCTTCTAGAATGGCCTTAGAAAATGCCCTGGCTTCCAGAGCGGGGAAGATGGTTCAGTAAGTAAAATGCTTCTGAGAAAACAAATTCAGTCCACAGAACCCAGGCTAAAAAATACAAAACAAACAAAAAGAAAACAAACAAACAAAAAGCAAATGTGGAATTGGAGAGATGTCCCAAGCAGTTGAGACGCTTGCTGTTCTTTCAGAATTCATTTCCTAGCATCCACGCTGGATGGCTCACAGACTGCCTTGTAACTCCTGCTCCTGGGGAATCACATACCCTCTTCTAGCCTCTAGAGGACCTTCACTCAGGTACACATGCCCACACATAGACATACATGCACACACATCATTAAAAATGAGCATGTTCATCTAGAATCCAGTTGTAGCAGTCCTTGCTTTTAATCCCAACACTGGGGAGGTATGGAGGGCAGTCAGATTCCTGGGGCTGACTGACCAGTAGTCACCCTTGCCAATCTGATAAGGTTCAGGACAGTAGGAGACGCTGTCTCAAAAAAGAAGATAGAGCCGGGCGGTGGTGGCGCACGCCTTTAATCCCAGCACTCGGGAGGCAGAGGCAGGTGGATCTCTGTGAGTTCGAGACCAGCCTGGTCTGCAAGGGCTAGTTCCAGGACAGGCTCCAAAGCCACAGAGAAACCCTGTCTCAAAAAAAAAAAAAAAAGAAGAAGAAGAAGATAGATTGCACCTGAGGAACAGCTCTGGCATTCACATGCATCCCCCTGAATGAGCCACAACCTATCCATGACCACATGGAGAAAGAGAGAAAGAGAGGGAGGGAGACTGAAAGCCTAACTTGCATAGTATAGTGACACATACAGTGTTTTCCTAAGAGAAATCCAGGTAGCAGTTATGAATGTACCTAGCACACCATTCAGCATGAATTGCACCAATAAATACTGATGCTATTTCATTGCAGGAGTTGGCTGCTGTGTTTCCAGGACAGCTTATGTCATACCCACACAGGAGAAAAGCACCTCAGTTGTATTTAAAGGTCTTTGGAATACTCAAGCAGTCGGTTTATTATTTCTTTTCAGACAGTATATTGTATTTTGTGTAGCCGCCTATTTGCTGTGAAACAGAAGGCAATTTGTTTTGAACTCTGTGCTCCAAACTGGTGGCTTAATTAAGCAAGTTTATTGACTGTCTCTGAGGTTGTGGTTAAAAACTGGCAAACACATTGTGCCTGTATTAGTGTTTCTAAGCAAATAAATGAAAGAGGCATATTTCCCACCCAGCTCATTCCCCCACCCATTTCTTCTCCCAAACTCATTCTTGCTCTGCAACATCTCACTTATCATCTGTTAATTAAATCACTTCACTCCATTTTATATAATTTTTAATTTAGCATTCATTTTCAACTTAGCTTTTGGCTTCATTTACTGATAATAAACAGAGTCGCATACAACACATGTCTCAGCAAACACCCAGACATACACATACAGATGCCAATAATTTTTTTCCAGCATGCCAGGCACATTAAAATTAAAGGCAGCATCTCCCCTCACCCTTTCCATTACCAGACGTGCACCCTGTTTGAATAATGCATACTCCCCTACCATCAGCAGTTGGCTAATGTGTAAAAATTATGGGTGGCATGTCACTAGTACCTGTTTGAAAATTCATGGCTTTCCCAGACAGAGTTGGTAGATGACTTTTAGGATGGCCACTCATGTTTTTCTTTGTTGTTATTGTTTTTTTTTTTTTTTGAGGTATGACCTCATGTCCCCTGGGCTGGTCTTGACCTCCCTGAGATTGACCTTGCACTCTTGATTCTCCAGCTTTCAGCTCTCTAGAATTACATGCATGTGCCACTATGCCTGGTTTATGCAGTCCTGGGGATGGAACCCAGGACTCCATGTGTAGGTAAGCATCAGACACTTCCAGCTTAGTAGCTCCATCCCAGCTTTCCGCAGCCTCCCTGGGGCTGAGATTACAGCTGTAAACTACCGTGCTCCAATAAGGACAGTCAATCAGGTATCTTGGTTCTGTACCTTTGACTTAATACGTGTAAGATATTACAGCTTTCTAGAATTCAAAATAAAATTTTATTCAGATAGGATTTTATGTAGCCCAGGCTACCCTCCAAATCCTTATGTAGCTGAGAAGGGTCTTGAACTTCTAATCTTCCTGCTAATCAAACCACAATAGTGTTTTGGGGCACACACCAACAGTTTATTCAGTGCTAGGGTTGGAACCCGGGGTTTCATGCATGATAACTAAGTGACCTTCCAAGTGAGATGTGTCTCAGCTCCTCTCCCCACCACACACCTTCTTAGACATGGTCTCTGGCTAGCACAGGGTGGCCTGTATGTCTCCCTGTAACCCAGGCTGTCCTCAAACTTGTAGCAATCCAAATTCTTAATGAAGCCCTTTGACTCATTTTGTATAAGCAGTTAAAGTTTTTTAGGATTCCTGCTCTGTATGTTTATAACCATCTGTAAACTCCACTGTGAGACTTAAATTATTTCCTCTGACCTTTTTTCCCTTACAGTAGCCCGAATTTCAAATATATGCATACCCTAAATTATAGTTGAAGTCTTAGAGTTTCCAGGTCTTTGAATGTGTAAGCCATGCAGGTGCTATTTTCTGGATAGCATACCTGGCACGTGGGTGCAGTTGCAGAATGCTTAGAATTCATTTCTTCTGTTTGTTCCCAGGTCTCCCTTGACCTCCCCACCCCAAGTTAGCCAAGTTGCTGTTGTGACACCTGCAGGAACATCAGGCTCTTGTAACTCGAAATCATTAGTTAAAGATATATACACTTGGCTATGTCCTTCTAACTTCCTGCCAGTGAATCAGCAGTATAAACTGTTAGGCAGTGTGTAGGTGTCAATGGTAGTTACGACCAAAAATATGGTCCCATCCTTTGTTCTAGTTAGCTTCAGCTGTCCACTCAAATAGCCTAGAATCATCTGATGGAGTATGAAATGAGGGACTGCATAGATCAGATCAGCCTGTGTGGGATTGTCTTGATTGTTAATTGATGAAGGAAGGAGTAGTCTATTGTGGGTATCCCCATTCCCTAGGCAGGTGGTCCTGGGCTGTATAAGAAAGCTAAGTGAGTATGAGCCAATAGCAATCCAGCAAGCAGCATTCCTCCATGGTTTCTGCTTCAAGTTCTTGCTTGTGTTTCTGCCCTGAATTCCATTGGTGATATGTTGTGATTTGGAAATATATGCCAAATAAATATTTTCATCCATGAGTTGTTTTTGTTTTAAAATTTTGTCACAGCAGCAGAATGAGACTAGAACCCTTGTCATATTCTAAAACATGAAGGCATGCATTTTTACAGATATTAATTACACAAAAATAGAGTTATGTGAAAATTCTTAAGGTGTCAAACCTGTCTGGGCATGTGGTCACCCATGTCTACATCTGCAATACTGTTTACACCAACTGTCTTAGGATTTTTATAGCTCTGATGAAACACCGTGGCCAAAAAGCAAGTTGCAGAGGAAAAAGTTTATTTGACTTACACTTCCATATAAATGTTCATCATCAAAGAAAGTCAGGACAGGAGCTTAAACAGGGCAGGAACTTAGAGGCAGAAGCTGACTCGGAATCCATGGAGGGGTGCTGCTTTACTGGCTTGATCAACATGACTTGCTCATCCTACTTTCGTATAGAACCCAGAACCATCAGCCCAGGGATGGCAACACCCACAGTAGGATGGGCCCTCCACCATCAGTCACTGATTAGGAAAATATCCTACAGGCTTGACTACAACCTAATATTCTAAAGGCATTTTCTTAATTGAGTCTCCCTCCTCACAGATGACTTTAGCATGTGTCAAGATAACATAAAACTATACTGCACACCAAGATTCAAAGGAGAACTGTTTCTCAACTAAATATTATGATAGGAGTCCTGTGTTCATAAAGCATTACTTGTTGGGAGATCTGAAGAAGGCAAAGGGTGGTGTCCCACAAGGCTATCAGGATGTGGATGTTAGGGTATAGTCTCTGGGCAGTGAATAATGAAAGATCATAGGTAGGGACTGACTCCACAGATTTATTGTAATTGAAAAGTATCACCATGTCAAAAATGCTGGCTGGATAGACAGACAGACACATTCTACAGGAGAAATAGTGATAACCTGGTCAACACAGGTAACAGTGGGAGGTGAACTAAATTGATAACTCTTTGGGGTGAGATAGATAGACAGGACTTTTTTATCAGTTGAACCCAAGTAAAAGGGAAGCATCAAGAGTAATGAGTCATATGGGTTTCTGACTTGAGCAATTGTGTAAATGGTAGTAATTCTTCAATTTGAAGGTAATGAAATACTTGTACCTATTTTGTGATTGCAATCTCTGAGTTAAGAACAAAGGTCATAGCTCATAAAACATGTGGTACTGGAAATCTTCTGTATGGCAAGTCTTCTATTTCTTGTGAAAAAAATTTAATTTTTTGATGTCACAGATTATTCTTTAATCTCTGTTTTGATTGTCACCTGCTATTGACTCATAATAACAACTGACAGGGTTGTCCATTGAGAGTTTGACAAATTACAAAATAATTTCAGAATTTTGTATAGTCTTATATAATGTCACCTCCTGCTTTATTTTATAACTTTTTATCTGTGTGTGTCTGAGTGCATGCACACATGTATGTACATCGTGGAAGATATATATGCATAGAGTAGAGTTAGGAGTACAACATGCAGAAGTCAGTTTTCTCCTTACAAGTGAGTCCCAGAGATTTGGGTCACCAGTTGTGACAACAAATACATCTATCCACTGAGGTGTTTTGCCAGTGCACCCCTCTGCCTTTTAATGGCAGCAGTGTGCTATATGCTAAAAAGACTGCCCCAGTATTCACTTATCTTCAGAGTTTCTCTTGTCATTGAGTTCTGTTTTTCCTGAGGAGTGGTACTCATAAGGGGGGATTGACTGTTGTTTGGACAGCCCTCCACTAGTGAATGTTATGATCTCTGATTTCTTTATCTTTAGTAAGACGCTCTTACTCTACTGCACATCTCTTTTATGCCTTACCATGCATAACCCCTGACTTGCATCTGTTCTTTAACAAAAAGCCTTGTTGGAGTCCACATTAGGCTTTTATCCGAGACCAAGAATTATCTAATAGTCACAGATACCAAGGTAATGGAGTGTTGTAGTTAGCTTTAACACATGTCTTTCATTGGGATGGTTTCTATAGCACAAAAATCAACTAATTTCAGCTTCCTGAATAAAAAACGTTCCTTCTCTCAGTTCCTTCTCTCAGTTCCTCTGTACTCTCCATATTTCAGATTTTACCCCTTGCACCATTCTTACTTTTTATAATCCACTGTCTTTTCTTAACTGCAAGGATGTAAGATTAGATATGTGTACTTATTAGACTCTCTTGCAGCTAGGATTCTATGTGTGAGTTTAATATACTTGTTAGAGATTTTGTTTTCTCCTTTTGTGCTGATTTGTTTTGTTACCACCCTCAGAGAGCCTTACCATTGTTACCCCGGTTATTCTGGAACACATTGAGTGGCCCTGACTAGCCTATAATCCATGATCCTTTTGTATCAATCTCCCAAAACTGCTGGAATTGCTACCATAGTAGGTTATGAAATTGGGATGGTAGAAATGAGGTAGATACCATGCATCTTTAACATTTACTATTTCCCCCCTGATAAACCAAATTTATGATAACATAATTTTTGTTGTTGTTGTTCAGGGAATGGGGTTTTTCATTATTTTCAGTTTCCGACTTTCTGGATGTTAATAGGCCCGGGTTTTTTTCCTGTTTAGAATCACAGTGAACCCTAATGGATGCTGTAGCCCAAGCATGGAGAACACCCATGTCTGTGTCCTTGCTCTTTCCTGTTATATTAGTCATTCCATATTATATTAGTCACTTTCCTGTTGCTATGGTAAAAGGCAAGTTAGGGAAGAAAAGGGTTTGGGGTTTTGTTTGTTTTTTCATGGTTCATTAGTTTTTGTTTTTTGCTTCTGCTTTTGTTGCTGATGGTCCCAAAGGGATAGAATCAATAATGATGGGAAAGACATGGCCGCAGGAGCCGAAAGCACAGAGGTCACATCTCATCTATATACAGGAATCAGAGAGACAGAACACGACATGGGGTGAGGCTATAAGTCTTTAAAGCCTTGCTCAGGAGGTACTTCCTCTACCTAGTTTCTACTTCTTCTCAGTTCCTTAGCCTCTACAAACGGCACCACCAGCTGGAACTGAGTCTTTACATAAATGTATGGGGGACATGTCTCATCCAAACCACAACACAGAGCCATGACAGATCTTTTCAGCATACTCATGTGGCCAGCATCACTACTGCTGTTTTGAATCCATTATGAAATAAAATATGAGTTTATATGAACATAAACTGTGATGTTGGATCTGGTAACCATATAACTAGAAGACATGTAACTTACTCAGCTGTAATGTGCTAGATGCATGGGTGTTCTCATTCAGGGATGGCAGTGAATAGAATTGGAAATACAGGCTATTATCACAGCACACAGTTTAAACATATGAACTGGTAATTACTAGAATCTTCCATTGACTAGTCTTAAATCATGGCTGACTTCATATGATTGAAATATAAGGATATGAAGTAAAAGTGACTAAATATGTGTGTGTGTGTGTGTGTGTGTGTGTTCTGTAACATGGCAAGTTACCAAGTGTCTATCAAACATAAAATACACGTTGACACAAAAATCTTAAGTCTAACCTCAAAGGGGAAGAGAAATGCTTTAATCTCAAGCCAAATATGAATGTCCCCATAGTTTGGGAACACAGATTTAAATTATCCTAAATTCCATGTTGCAACATCAAGAATTCACAATTGCTATAGATATAACTCCAGCTCCATGGGATCCAGTGCTCCCTCTGGCTTCTGCTAGTGCCTGCACATTTATGCACATAAAAACCTCATTAGACACACACTCATTAAGGTTATTAAAAAAGTAAGACAAGAAGTAGTGGTGCACATCTTTAATCCCAGAACTTGGGAAGCAGAGGCAGGCAGATCTCTGTTAGTTTAAGGCCAGCCTGGTCTACAGAGTGAGTTCCAGGACAGGCCCCAAATGCTACAGAGAAAAGTAAAACACTTAAAAAAAAAAAAGGTTCCAGGGCTTGAGGAACATCATTGAGATTGACCCCTACCCTCTGCACAAGCAAGTACCTGCATGCATAAACATACATTCATATGCACACAGCAAAGTAAAGCAGTTCGTAAACCAAGACAGCCAGTCTGTGTATGGCTCCCAGGGGTGTGCTGCGGTTTTTCCTAACTTCTGATATGAGCAAGGGGCATTTTCCTCTTTTTCCCACTACAGAACATTACTTCTTACTGCAGAGAAGAGGGTGCGCTTTCTAACCTTTGGCTTTAGAACTCAAAGGATGTAAAGACCCATGATGAAATCTCTTTCTAATGCAGTTTTTAAAAAGCAGAAAATCTCATTTCCCAGGGCCCAGGCATGCAACTGAAGGTACTATAGAATAAGCTAGGGTCCCTGCCCTCAGAGCCTCTAATAAGCCATCAAGGCATGCATTTCCACTTCCTGTTTTCCATTCATTATGATAATTTCCCACCAAGTCCCAGCCCCACCTCCACCAGTTATTTTTGCCTCAACCTTCTAATTACAACATTATATGACCATTCAGACTGGTACTAATTAAATCATTACTTAATTCACAAAGTGTGTGATAATACTGATGCTTTTTGTCAGCTGAAATTACAGCATGGATCCTTACTTTCTTCACTCTTTGAGGAGACATAAAAGAGCAGAAGGGTTGCTCCTCTGGACAAGGGCCCATGCTCCCCATCTGATAGGTAGTTTTCCACCGTCATCTAGCCCATCCCCTTCTCTGAAGAAAGAAAAGTGCTGGGAAGCATGACAGTGTGGGTAAGCAAGAAAAGGCTCACTCAAAAGGGACAAAAGAGAACTTATTCTGGAGGCAAACATGAGTCTGTCTCAGAAACATTGGCTGGTTTCTCCAAGTACCATGTTCCAAGGAGGTAGCAGCTTTATGAACTTCCTGCCACTAAACAAAGAAACCCATAAAATATCAGTGTTTCAGGGCTCAAAGGGAGGTAAGCGTACATATTGCTTTTGCAACAATCCCGGTGTCAGTTCCCAGCACCCTTGTGGGGAGGCTCACAACTACCTGTAACTCCAGCTTTATGGTAATCCTAAGCCTCCAGCATCCATGGTCACCTGTACTCAAGTGCTTGCACACACAAATATATATAATTTTAAAAAATTTAAAATCCCCCACCCCAAAATCATCCTTTTCAAATACTTTGGTGGGTATGTCAGGTTCCTTGGCCAATCAGGGAAGACTCAGGTGGCCCAAGATGTGGGGTGTGTGCTTACAGCGTGCTAGCCCCTGCATCCCTCTGAATCTCCAGTCCCTTGGCCAGCTTTTGTTGTCACAGCTTCTTTCCAGGAATTCCTGTTCTCCAGCATTTGCCTGTGGTTCCTGCCACTTGAAAGCATTGTCTCAACTTCTTGTGGAAAATATATTTATGGGAAAGAAATTAAATTTCGCAGTCCTATTTCCCACCATATTTTCTTGTCATTTTGGTCTTCATTTTCTATTATTTTTAACAGAGTGAAATGGTAACTTGTCTCATTTTCTTGTTTTTAAAACAGATTTGTTTTCCGCTCAATTAGACTTGTGATCCCAGGAACACAAAGTAGTATTTTTCCCCTTCTGGAGACAGACATCATGTGATGGGCAAATTGTCAGGATTAATTATACCAAATGAGGGAATAAGCTCGAGTGGAAGGCATCTCTCTCCTTGCTGGTGATGCTTTTTTTTTTCTAAAGATACAATGAGCATCATGCATGTTGATGACAGGGTGAAATTGACAAGTGGCCCTCTGCCATGATTTTTATTTTTAATTGCTAGTCAACTAATTAGCCAGAACAACATGTTATATAATTCACAAAACTGTCGCTCATGCTTTTTCCAGTAAAAATGAGATATATAGTGTGGAAATGTTCTTTTACATGCTAGCCAAGGCTGGGGACAGCAGTTGGGAGGAGGGGTTACAGCTCTGAGTTCCAGGCTGTGATGCCGGGGTCAAGGAAGCCAGGAGGTTGAAGGGAATTAAGGTAGCTGTAGACAGATAAGACATCCTTTATTCACCAGCACACAGATACTGCCAAGCACTTAGACACATGCTGTCTACACACAGGCCTCAGGCAGTCACACACCGTTCTATACAATCTGGCAGGCAAAGGCACTCGGGTCTGACCTCAAGACCATATAAATACAGAACCCACATAAAAGTGGCTTTCTGCCAGAAATAGTTGTATACACGATTGTGTCATTGCTTCCTTTGGTTTCCTGAATGTCAAGTGTCAGCCATTTTGTGCTGACTCATGCCTCTGAATACCCAGCGCTACCCATCTTGGTCCATGGAAGAATATCCATACCAGTGCCATGTTGTCTAAACATAGCGGGCCCTATGACCCTCTGTTGCCTTAAGTTACTTCGACTTCGCAGAGTAAACTAAATGATCCCTCCTCCCACACAGACTGGCTTTTATTATATCATTTGTTTTGACATTTAAATAGAAACTGATGGTAGACACAAGACCACATTCAACATGTAAATAACTTCCCACTTCCTTTGATGTAACTGAGTTTCTTGACTAATAATATAGCACCAGCAGTTACTTCTCTAGTACAAGGTAAGAAATCATTTTCCATAGATGGCAGATTGAGTATTCTTGCCTTTGCATTCACAGCTCTTCTGTAATATTAGTTCAGTAGGCGTTGCACAAATACACGTGTTGAGTTCCAATGACGTTCCATTAGTTCAAACATTTATAGGAATTTCCCTGATCATAAAGTTTTAATATATTGATTTTTTTTATTCATTAGAAATAGAAAGATCTGGAATTAGGGATGGAACTTGGTTGCTAGAGTTCTTGGTCAGTCTCAGCACCAAATAAAACAGGTGTGGTGGCACTCCAACAATCCTAATACACTGGAAGTGCAAGTAAAAGAACCAGGAATTGAAGGTCACCTTTAACTCTACAGGACTTATAGGGGAAGAAATTCTGCAACAAAAACAAAGAATAAAAATATAGAAACAATTGTTAGCTTATGACTGTGCAGAGGCGGGGGCTCCACCCCCTGTTCTCTGACCTGCAGGGAGAATCACTAGTCATTTTTTGTTGTTGCTGCTGCTGAGAGACAAGGACCCAAGCACTGAAATGTATTCAGAAATAGTGTAGTCGTAATCCTTACTCCAGGCAGTTTGCAGCCGAGTTAGAAAGGATATGGGAACAGAGGTAACTGTTCAGAGTATTACTGTTATCTATTTCAAAGCCTGCTCATTGACGTTCTTGAGTGTTCTTTGCCTTGCTGCCTAGTGCTTTTTTCCTGCCTGGAAAATTTTCTTATTGTTTTACATTATTAATATATTATCCTTATTTAAGGATAAACTTCATATTCATTTGTGACATGTATGAAAACTTAGGCAACATTTAATGACATCTGAGAAACACTTCTTGCAATAGGTTAATTCACAGGGTCTTGGTTTTTTTTTTTTCTCTCTCTCTTTAGTTTAAGAAGTTGGACTGCAGAGACGATATTTGATAAAGTGCTGACCTTGTACTCATGAGCACTAACTTTGGATGAACACTAACATGTAAAAAGCCAGATGTGCAGCTTGTTTTTAATAATTCTGGTTCTGGGGAGATAGAGACAAGATGGCTCCCTGGTTCTCACTAGCCAGCCAGCCTAGCCTACAGTAAACTCTAGTCCCATAAGAGGCATGATCTATAAGATAGTTTGGTGTCTTCTGAAGAGCAACACTGAGATTGTCATTTATTCTCCATACGTGTGCACTCCTGCAACACACACATGCACGAACCACCCCCCAACACATCTGCACACACATGCATGCAGGCATACTAACCCATTCATTCCCAGCAGGCTAAATGAGTTTTACATTTAATTAAGTACAGCTATAAATTACTAAGATCAAAAATACTTTGATTTTTCAATACATCCTTGTCTTTTTCAGTGAGGTTAGTTTTAACAATCTACTTAGGAAATCACATTGAAAATACTTGATTATTATCATTTCAGGGTTGACTGTTTTCTGAAAAGTTGATCTAAAAATGTTGTATGTTGCAGCATCTTCCCTGAGCAGTTATGTTACCTATAGAAGAACTGAACTCATCCTGGGTCCTCTGAGTTTGTTCACAGGAAAAAACATACTCTATCCTGGTACTTGGGATGCCAATGACCCTGTGAAATGTCTGTTGTGTGAATGGGCAGAGAGATGTTGGTCTTGGGGTTGAGGGTGTTGTATCTCCACTGATAGAGTGTTTGAATATCATACCCACTGTCCCGGATCCCATCTTCAGCATCACGTAAGAGTGCAATAGTGTTCACCTGCAGTCCAGCACTCAGAAGGTGGAGATAGGTGGACAGAAGTTGAGGTGAACCTGACATCAATAGTAACAAAAACGACAGAGACAGAGAAATAGAGTGTAACACGAGGGTCCTGCTCATTCGTTGGGGTTACTGTCCTGCCCAGTACCCCACAGCCGGCAAGCCCCAAAGAAAATCACACAGAGAGTCTACATTAGGTTATTAAATGATTGGCCCATTAGCTCAGTCTTCCTACCAGCTCCCATAACTTATATTACCCCATTGTTCCCATCCATGCCAGGCACATGGCCAGTACCTTTTCTCAGCTGGGACAGGGACACATGCTGCTTCCTTGGTGGTCTGTGCAGGAATGCCAGGGAAGCTTCCTGCTTCCCAAATCTCCTGTTCTCACCTCTACTTCCTGTCTGGTTTTCCCGCCTATACTCCCTGCCTGGCCAATCAGCATTTATTTAAAACATGATTGACAGGATACAGAATTGTCCTGCACCAATAGAGACATGTAGAGAGAGAAGTATGCCCTTATACAAGCATTCTTACAGAGTCTATACTCGCATACCATTGATTGCTTACTAATTGACCATGGTGCTTGTAGCGAACAAGCACTAAAGCTTTAGATACATTGATCACCACACAAGCTTTCTTCATTAGTGTTTCTCTTGCTATGATGAAAAAGCAACTTGGGGAGGAAAGGGTTTCTTTGGCTTAAACTTCCACATCCTTCTCCATCAGTGAAGGACCTCAGGACAGGAACTCAAGCAAGACAGAACACTGGAGGCAGGAGCTCATGCAGAGGCCATGGAGGATTGCTGCTTACTGGCTTTCTTCCCATTTCTTGCTCAGGTAGCTTTCTTATAGAACCCAAGACCACCAGCCCAGGGATGGCTCCACCCACAATGGGCTGGGCTCTCCTCCATCAATCACTAATTAATAAAATGACTTAGAGTTGAATCTTAAGGAATTATTTTTGCAATTGAGGCTCCCTCCTTTCAGTTGACTCTAGGTTATGTCAAGTTGACATAAAACTAGTCAGGACAATTGACCTCTTGCTAATTTGATGCACAAACATATCACTGTTAAGCCATAGCCCCCCCTTTCTTGTTCATTCCCAAAATCACACATGAATATCAACATTACAATATAAACATTCCAAATTTTATAAGTTCCAAAGTCTTTAAATATTAAAACATTAAAAATTCAGTCTCTTAAAATCTAAAGTCTTTGTCAAGTTCCAAAACCCCATTAAAAGTTCAAAGTCACTCAACTGTGTGGTCCCATAAAAATCAAAAATAAGTTAAATACATTCTTTCTTCAAGAGGGAAGAACCAGAGCTCAGTCACAGTCAAATCAAAGAGAAACCAAACTCCAGCTGTATAAATACTCATTGTCCAATGTCTTTGAGATTCACTCACAGTGTTCTGGGCTCCTCCAACAGACGTGGGCCATTTCTCTGACTCTCTTGTCTGTAGCACACATAGTCTGTTTCCTAGGCTCAGGTCAGCTTCACTCCACACAAGTTGCCGCCCTTGTTGGTCATCCTTTGGTATTGACATCTCCAGACTGTTGAGGTCTGGGACGATGCAGAGGCCATAGAGGGGTGCTGCTTACTGGCTTGCTCCTCATGGCTTGCTCAGCCTGTTTTCTTATAACTTAAGACCACCTGCCCAGGGATGGCATCATTCACATGGGCTCAGTTTGTTTTTTTTTCTATGAGTCACTACTTAAGAAAATGCCCTACACCTCAATCTTTCAGAGACATTTTCTCAGTTGAGGTTTCCTTCTTTCAGATAACTCCAGTTTGTGTCAAGTTGACATAAAACTAGCCAGCAAACAGACAATTCACTTAGGCAAGATTATGATACTTTAAGTTATTTCACTGATAAAAGTGATTCCATTGTCTTTTTTTTTGCTCTCTTTTCTTCTCAATTTCTTAGCAATGTAACATGGCCATGTTCATGTAATTTCTTTTCTCAGTTTTTTTCAGGCTTTGTATTGGTCATAGTGCTTGGTTTTACAGTTGCAATGCGTGATTAAAGTGTCTGTCAAAGTCTTACAATGGGCAAACAGTATTAAAAATCCATTTCTTACCTCTGCAGATTGCATAGAAAGCTATAAATACCAGAATAAATAGAAATATTCTAATGAACTCAAGTAGGACTATTCAAAGCAACCCATTTATCCCATTTGATGTAAATGTCTGTTCACCTGTGACGCGACTTTTTGCGTCCTTTATTAAAAGCTAATCTGCTGCCTGTATGACCATCGACTTGTTTAAAAGGGAAGTGGATGTTGTAGAGTAGAGCCTTCCCCAGCTCTTTGGAGAGCTGCATGCTGCAGAATCATTTTCTTAATAGTCTTTCTGCTGAATTCAAGCTTCTTTTAAACAAACTACCTTCTCTCACAAAGGAATGCAGAGCGGTTACCTTGGTTCAGCTTAGGATGATTCAATCCATTGACTCTGCTTTCATAGTTTTGTCTTAAAGTGACCTCACTTTCATTTCTTCATAATAGAATGCTTACTAAAAAGCCCGCTGTAGAGTTGGGCGTTAAGTGTGCGATACTCATTATTTTGTTTAATTCTTGAAACAGTACCATCAGTTGTCTGTGGTATGATGAGGTTGTGGGGTTCTGTGTTTTGCATGGTGCTGCAGGTGTGAGAGCAAGGACCCTGCAGAGATCTCAGAGGAGAAGTTGTGCTGAAATGAATTTGAGTTTTTCAGGAAGTGATGGGCCTTGGGACGAAATTCCTGGATCACATAGGTATTGGGTTGGGACTGCGAATAGAGCTCAGCGTCAGAACACATACCTTGCATCCGTGAAGCCATCGGTTCAGTTCCTAGCACCAGGGCAAAAGGTATTGGGATGACTGTGGTTTCCTTAAAGAATTTACTGCCATTAAGATATCCAGAAATCTGCATAAAATCTTGTTTTGATGAATTATTTTGAGACCGGAAGTCATACTAGATGCCTGACTGAAGACCCCTTTAATACATTCAAGACAGTTTATGGTATGTTTAAAGAAGCAGAAATAATTATGCTGTATAATTTTAATGAAACAAGCAGAAATAGAACTCTTACACTTGGGCTATAGAAATAATACTAGTAGTTCCTGTGCTCTTTCCTGATTTTTATTTTGCTTTGTTTTGTTGTATCTTTACAATTGTGTAACCCTTACTTTAGTCCCTGATGGAACATCAGCACTACTGAAGAATGGTTCCATTAGCATTTCTTCCCTTTGACCATTCTCTCTCTGGTTTTAGCTGGAGCTTTCATAATATTTTAAAATACTTTGAAAAAAATCATCTTATGATTTGTTCTTTGACTCATTCAATAATTATGAACTTTTCATTTCAAAGTATTTGTGAATTTTTCAAATTTTCTATTATTAGTAGTTTATAATTTAATGAGATCTGTGGGGGGAAATCTCTGTGATAGCTGTTCTTTTTGGTTTGTTGGTACTTCATGGCACAGTAACCCTTAATCTGTGCCTCATGATGCAAAAGAAGTGCCTGTGTTCATTTCTACCAGAATGTTCCAGTCAGTCCTGTTGACTGAATTGCTCAGGGATACTCCATGGTCTGGCCCTTTTATTTGTTCTGTAGTCAGTGGCATTGTGAAGTCTCCTTTTACGTGTTGCTGAGATGTAAATTTCTTCCTTGTGTGTTGTTTGGTTTTTCTCAGTGTATTTAGGGACTGTGAATTTAGGCTCATATATGTGCATAATTGTTGGATCTCCCTGATTACTTGACTCTTATTATATCATAAAGTGTCCCTCTTTGTCTTTAGTATGATTTTAGTTTTAAGTTTGTTGGCTCCTAATATACTCACCCAGCTTCTTTCCTTTTCTTATTTAGGTCTTTCTCTTCTTTGTATGTATGTGTATATGGCGTGCATACATGTGTCTGTGGAGGCCAGGGTTTGGCTGGATGTCTTTCTCGATCTCTCTTTAGTCTTTCTCTCTTGAATCCTTAGTTCATTGACTTAGGTAGTGCATTTAGGTAGCTCACTTCAGATGTCCCCTGTCTCCACCTTCCTTGAACTGAGGTCACAGCTGCACTACCACACCTACTGGACATTTAATTGGTCCTGACTCTTGTGAGGCAAACACTTTACCCAGTGAACCAGCTCACATGCCTTGTTTGTATCCTTTTTTATGATTTTATTTTACTTTTACATTTGGATTTTCATCAAAGCATGTCTCTTGTAGTTTGTTTTTGTTGTTGTTTGCTTTTTAAATCTTATTACAACCTAATATTCTCTTCCTTTTGGAGTTGGTAACGTACTAAATATTATCACCTGTATGAATAGATTCATGCCTTGTTTTGATTTGTTGGGGGGGGTTTGAGTCAGGGTTTCTCTTTGTAATAGCCCTAGTTGTCCTGGAACTGGCTCTTGTAGACCAGACTGATCTTGAAATCAGAGATCTGCCTGCCTCTGGAGTGCTGGGATTAAAGGTGTATGCCACCACCACCCGACTATTTTTTCTTTGTTTGTTTTGATTTTTAAAATTTGGAGGGTTTTTTGTTTTGTTAGTAATCTTTGGCTTATTGTTCTGTATAAAATAGTATTTTAGTGTATTATTTTAACTTCTTCAATATGTTTCACCGTGTTTTTAGGCTTTAGGGTTCTGACAGGGTTTGCAGTATGCCTTAGACATTACTATAGTCTGTTTTACTTTAGTACTTAGTTAAGATGAGATCAGATGCATTCAGGGTGGCCCAGCCTCAGGCAATGCTAACTTAAATTCTCATAATAGACACAAACTTTCTTTTATTTACAGTTTCATGTCCCATCTTTCATATTATCAGTATTATATACCTTACATCTCTACATCATGAGTTCTACTGTACAAGGATTTAAGGTTGATGAAATGGCTCATCAAATAAAGGTACTTGTTGCCAAGTTTGTCAACCTGAATTTAATCCAATGGACTGACATGGTAGAAGGAGAGAACCAGTTCAGTCAGTCTGTCCTCTGACCTCCACATGCATTCCGTGACACAAGCACCCCTTTAAAGAATAAATGAAAAATATAAACACACTGTTTTAGAGAATATAAAAGTGTACTAATGATTTTGGAAAGGTAAGATAACACATGCTTTTTATTCTTGTTATTCTTCAACTCTTGCATTATTTCGTTTATCCATAATCTTTTCTTTCATATTATTATTATGTATATTTATGTTTCCTTCTATGCCACAAGTCTATGATTAGTGATTGAAGCAGTTGTCTTTAATATATATATATATATTATATATATATATATATATATATATAAAGAGAAGACAAAAGAAAGTCCATAATTACCTACTTAATTGCATTTGGTATTGTTTATTTCTTCATTTGGATTTGAGTTTCTACTGTCATCATTCTTAATTAACTTTCTTTATTAATCTTTGTAAGGAATATATGATGCCAGAGCTGAAGAGGTGGCTTACCTGTTGAGGACACATATTGCTCTTTCAGAGGATCTGAATTTGGTTCTCAGCATCCATGTATGTGATTCATAACCGCCAGTAACTCCACTTCCAGAGGATCTCTTCTGACCTGTACAAAGCACCAAACACACATGCACACACATTTAAGAAAAGAACTTGTGTGTATTTATG
This sequence comes from Dicrostonyx torquatus, assembly GCA_028555095.1. Taxonomy (NCBI): domain Eukaryota; kingdom Metazoa; phylum Chordata; class Mammalia; order Rodentia; family Cricetidae; genus Dicrostonyx; species Dicrostonyx torquatus. The sequence continues at coordinate 4,639,883 of JAQHUG010000111.1, forward strand.
TGCATTGGTGTTTTGCTTCGGGTGTTGGAATTCCTGAAATTGGAGTTATAGACAGTTATGAACTGCCATATGGGTGCTAGGAATTGAACCCAGATCCTCTGGAAGAGCAGTCAGTGCTCTTAACAATGTAGCCATCTTTTCAGCCCCTAAGAGAAAAATTTATAAAAATAGATTATTTTTTAGCTTTTATTTATTGGGAAATTTCTTGGTGTTACCCTTCATTTGAAGAAAGATTTTCTTGATTAAGGAATTTTGGTCAATACATGTGTGGATATGTGTGTTCCCGCTTGTCTATGTATGTAACATATACATGCAGTCATCTTGGGAGTCTCGATTTTGGCCTTACCTTAGATTCCATAGGTTCTCTGTCCCTCCCTCTATAATAATTTATTATATCTAACTGGCTCTTTTTATTAGCATTTAAAAATTTCTGGAGTGTGTGTGTGTGTGTGTGTGTGTGTGTGTGTGTGTGTGTATTCAAGCACATCCCATATGTTTCTTTTAGTTTTTGAAACAGGTTCTCATGTAACCCAGCCGGGCTTGAACTCCTGACTCTGCTGCCTTCATCATAAGTGTTGGAACTATCACTAGGCCTCTTCATACCTGTCCTTGTCATGTTTTATGTTCTTTGCCATCAACTCAGGCTACTATATAGTCAATCAAAGTGGGGTCAGTACTGAGTTCACTGTTTTCTCCCCTCTCTTGAGCAGTGTTTAGAACTAATACTATAAGATTTTAAACCTTGGTCTTATCAGCTAAAAATTGGAAATAGCACCACTAGTTTCCTTTTACTGACCAAACATGTAGTACCTTTACATTTATTTGTGTACAAAATTGAAAAGCAGTCTTTAACTTCTCTAAATCAATTAGCTTAAAAATGTCCCCCCAGGGGCTGGAGAGATGGCTCAGTGGTTAAGAGCATTGCCTNTGGAGAGATGGCTCAGTGGTTAAGAGCATTGCCTGCTCTTCCAAAGGTTCTGAGTTCAATTCCCAGCAACCACATGGTGGCTCACAACCATCTGTAATGAGGTCTGGTGCCCTCTTCTGGCCCGCAGACATACATACACACAGACAGAATATTGTATACATAATAAATAAATAAATATTTTTTAAAAAATGTCCCCCAAATAAAATGATTTCATTGGTGTTGTAATTGGTGTTGAGGTTAGCTTTAACTGACTACTTGAGGTAGTGTAGAATCATGGGAGACTTTCAACTGATGGGCTACCCAGGTTTAGAGTAGCCTGTGGGAATGCCAGTGGAGGAAGATGAATACAGCCCACTGTAGGGAAGACTATTCCATTGTTATTCCAGGTTGTCCTGGGTTATTTAAGAAAGTTTGCTGACATGAGCTGGCAAGTGAGCTAGCAAGCACCATTCCTCCATGGATTCTGCATCAAGTACTTCCTTGAGTTCCTTCCCCGACTCCCTCAAAGATGCACTGGGACCTGGAAGTGTAAAGCCGAGTGAACATTTTCCTTGCCTAAGTTGCCTTTGGTCAGTGTTTTACCACAGCAATAGAAAGGAAATTGGAGCAGTTGTCCTTATTAGCTAAGGCCACATTTACATTTGAAATCAGGAACCTGCTTTATAAACAGGTCTAGTTTGTGTTCTCGGCAGTAGTGGGTCTCCTGGTTCCGCAACTTCCGTCATAAAGTAAGCTGTGTTCAGTCACCTCCTTTCATTGTAAAATGCCATCAGGGCCAAGCCCTTCATTAGATAGAGAGCGTCCCTAGACTCCATATCCCTCAGCTGAGCAGGGGATAGCTTATTCTCCACTCTCATAGGTGTCTCTGTGTCTTGAGTCATCAATAGAAACTTTCTGGGAATTGTAAGAGTACTGATTATAGAGCTGAAGCCAAGCATCGCATTTCCCAAGTATTTGATCATACTCAGGTTCACAATCATTTCATTGTGGCTTAGAGGAAGTCCACTCCCATTCTTTTAAAAACGACTGCCTTTCCATTCCTCCCTGGCAAACAAACGGCAGCTGTCTCTCATTGACAGCGGTTCCAACAGTGAGCAGTCCCAGAAACTGACACTATTAACCGTCCCGCTTAAAAGAGGACTCTCTGACTCTCATGTGATCCTGCTAGTGTCCAAAGTGTAATATTTAATTGCATTTTCTTAATCTTTACCACTGTATTGCTAAGCTTTCTAATACCTTCAAAATACCAAATCTCAGGCTTATCCTAATTAAAGAATCTCAATTTAATCCATATTGCATGACAATTCAATTTGTTGATTGCTTTTTCTCCCCCCCCCCCTTTGTGAAATTCCCGTCAAATGTATTAATTCAACATGATGAATCCTGTATTCAACCCACTGGAGTGAATAATTAAAATTAGCTGATAAAACTTTCAGCAGAATTACTTTGTGAAATTGCTGAACAGATGTGTCATTTTAATGAAAATCCACAGACAAGCTCCTTCTCCCCCTCGGCAGGATAAAAATATTATCCCCTCGGCACATACTTAATTTGGTGGTAAATACACTCGGAGCGATTGCTGGAAGGGAAGAGAAAGCAACTTGTCACACTTAGTAACTTGATTTTTCCCCAGCATGCAGTAACAGCCATCTACAGTAATTCATAGTGCTCCATTGTTGCTGCAAGTCCCAAAGAGAACTTATTAAAATGCAATAATCTCCTATTTAAACAGAAACAATAACCATTAAATTTCCTGTGGATCCAAAATTGAGCACAAGCCCCATCTGGTAAGAGTGATTAGAGGCCTGATGAGGGAATTTAATTTGCAACATTCAAAGACTAAATCGGAGCAGATCTTGTCACCTGGGACTCCAGTGCTGCTTGCTGTCTTCTTAAAAAATCTCAACCTAAACTGAAAATGGAACTCAGGAGTGAAAATGTTACCCAGGGGCTGCTCCAACAGGATCGCGTTTCATTTTGTCTCCAGCAGGCCTCCTGAGCAGAGGGATTTCACTGCTGTCTGCCCTAGCTCCCTTCCTAAGGCCTTTGACAGGTCTGGCAAGAGGTTGTAGCTTCCTGGGGTGACCTTTGCTCCTTTAACAAGGCCAGCGCCCACTGGTCCTGGCTTGTCCACCCCACTCTTCTTCCTTCTGACTTTTAGCTTCATGAATCCTCTGCCTGCCTTAGGATGTTCTCAGGAATTCACGTTTCTCAGCCAAACTAGTCTGTCAGCCACTTCTTTGAACAGCTCTTCGTCTTGTGGTACCTAGTACATTTTGAGTGTGGACAGCCTGCCTTCTTTGGTACTTGTTATTGTTTTAATTGCAAGAGATGGAGGTTTGGAGAGGTTGCTCATCATTTAAGAGCGTGAACTGTTTTTGCAGAGGGCCCAGGTGCAGTTCCGAGCCACCCACATTGGGTGTCTCCCAGCAACGTGTAACTCCAGCTCCAAGGGAGCCAATGTCTCTAGCATCCATTGGCATAGGCACGCCTGTGCACACACATACATACACTTAAAAATAATTGAAAAAAAATTTCAGTTTCATGAAGGTCAAATTGTGCTAATTTCATTACAAAATACAAAGGTTCATTTCATCCTCTTCTGTTGTTTCTTTTTGTGTGTATGACTTCCAAAGCAGTGGAGACACAGTGCTGGCATTTGTCATTAGGGGTGTGCCTGTACTTGCACGCATACTTGTTTATGCATGCTTCTACTCCTGGGCAGACTGTCCTGGGCCACACCTGCTGTTCATCAATGAGAGGGAGCTCCTGCTAGATCTTTTCTATTCAGAGTCAAGTTCTTCGTGATGATGAGATAATTGGCAGCAGGGAGGAGAAAACCAGTTTGACCACACCCTGATACTTCCTTGCCAGTTGCTATTTAATTTCCTTTATTCAGACTTATGAATCTCCTTTATCACTATACATGCACAGTTTTCCTCCTCCGGGTTCTTTGTTTCCCTAAGCATCCAGAGTACACACCTGTATTCTCTTTAAAAACTGTCCCTCAAAGTCATTGTCTTCCTTTCTCTCTTCCATCTTCTCTTCCCTATAACTTGGGGCTGGCCACATCTAGGTGAACTTTGTCACTATTTTCCCTCCTTCCCAGATCAAGTTCAGTACTAACTCTAGCCCACTCTCTGTTTTTCTTTTAAATTGAACTTATTCCTTTGTGTGCATTCTTGCTTCTGTACTATTTTGGATGTCAGAGGACAGCTTATGGAAATCAGTTCTCTCTGCACCATCTAGGTTCTAGGGGTTGAACTGAGGTCGTCAGGCCTGGTGCAAGGGCATTGCCTTTACCCACAGAAGCATGTTGCTGGCATTGTTTGACTTTGAGACAGGGCCTTGTGCAACCCAGGCTGGCCTCAGACTCCCTATATACATGAGGAGCACCTTCAACCTTAGGTCCTATCGCCGAGAGTTTAAGTGCACATTGCCATGCCCCCCTCATCCTTTATCCTTTGGGAATATATCTTCATTCCAGTCATTAAGAAGCCTTTTCTGTTTCCTTTTCCTCTACCTCGTAAATGCTTATAGAGCTTGTCCTATCACCTCAGGGGTGAATGGAAAAGTCCATCCCAGGAACTTTTTCTGTTCCCACCCAGGAGGTATTGAGAAGTTTGAAGCACATCCCCGTGACTGTATTTATGCATGTCTGAGAAAGTGTGCCACAAACACACAGATGCTGACATGGCTTACATAAAGGTACCACTGTTCTCAGGACCAGAGAATTGCTGAGCATTTTCATCAGAAATGTGAGCATTATATGATGAGATGGGCATGGTAAATATTCCTAGAGGTTGCCTGAGCTAGCTCGTGACCTTGCTCTGGAATCCCAATAGCACGGTTGACAAGGGAGTACAGACTGGTGCTGGTAGAGACGGAGACTTAATGCAAAGCAGCCGGGCTCCGAGTGGCCGTGGCTTTGATGTCCCACGCATCTGATGGTGAACGTTCCTACCTCTTTAAGTATGATTTTCTCAGGTTGTAAAGTGGTGTTTAATAACACCTTTATCATGTGGTTTCTGTGGGGCTTTTGTAGCTTGCTTGCCATATGGAAGAGATAGGTAAATCACAGCCATGCCCTTGGAGTCTTGAGGGGAGAAGGTAATGAATCAAATACAGAACAAAGCCCAGGGAACTTTGTCCCACCCCATGAAGTAGTCCTTAGATGTTTCCAGAAACTCCAGTTTTATTTATTCCCATTTTTCATGTGTGCATTTTTTTTTAGCATTTGTGTGCACATGCATGTGTCTCAGCATGTATGTGGAGGATGTCAGAATGCACTCACCTCATTCGTTAAGCACTTGCCTATATGCCTACTTTCTCTAGCCACCTTAGTCTGGGCATCCTGTCTCTGCCTTCTGAAGCTGGAATTACTGGCATTCCCCACAGTCGCCAGGCATTTGGTTAGATTTGGGGGAGAGCACCAGGTCTTAATTCTGGTCCTAGCACTTGCATGGCAAACATTTTATTAGTGTTCAACCCCGTCCCAGGTACTTTTTTTTTTTTTTGACAGGATCTTGACATCCAGGCAGTTCTCACACTGTCCTGAGATCTGCATTACAATGCAGTTTCCTCTTCCCCAGAACGTCTTATGATACACTTATGCTGTTTTCATTTCTACATAAGACATTAGTTTACCAGTAAAAGGCCTGCCTAGAATGCTCCAGGGAATGTCTGGGCCCATAGATAGCTCAATGAGAAAGCGCTTGCCTAGAATTCCATGGAGACTCATATCCTGTCTTTTGGACTCCACTGACACCTGCACACACTCTTTCTCTCTCTCCACTTTTACCCCACCCCCATAAATCTAAGGTTTTTCCCAGTGAGGGCTTGGGGTGTGGCTCAGCGTTAGAGCACCCGCTTAGTGAAGGACTGAGCATGCAGCTCAGTGGTTATACTATTTTCTAGCATGTCTAAGCCTTGGCTTTGATTCCCCAAAATCGCTAAAAACATTTTTTAAAAAAATTAGGCCACAGTAGTAGATTAAGAGTAGATAATGGGAAAAATACCACCAATTATTTTCAGTTTCTTGATAACGTTCAATGTCTTAATACTTCATACTCTGTTGGCTTCATTGGATAGTTAGTTTCACCCCATATCTAAAATGTTTCTCTTACAGATTTTATTTTTAATCCTATATACCATAGCTCTCTCTGTGTGTGTGTGTGTATTGTGTGTGTTCTGAACAGTAGACCCCTAAACCGTACATGATACATTTTTGAAGTTTTTGTTTTTTAAATTTTTTCTTTGGTAAACAAATGTGTTTCTGTCTTTGATATGACTCTCACTTGCTCTGATTTGGTTCTTTCTTCTTCCCTTTATCCCTAGCCCCCTTGAGGCCCCTGAACAAAATCTGGGAAGGAGGGGGGCAGAAGCATGAATTCTTTAATAAATCCCAAAAGTAATCAAAAGAAAGAAATGCAATATGAACAAACTCACAAAACATTCTTATACTCCTTTGGGGGATATTTAATGTGAGGAAGGTCAGGCCTTTGTAATGTTAATTCACCATTCCTAAGAAGAATTCCACCTTTTTTTCCAGAGTCATATTGCTCTCTAAAAAAGCTTTGATATGGGGAGGAGTGCTGTTTAAACACACCTGCAATTCAAAGAGGGCTGCTGGCCTCCAGATGCTGAGTCTGGGGGATGGGTGGGGTAGGATGTAAGGGATTCCCTTCTGGATGATTAAGGTATTCATTTGAGTCTTCATGGAGTCTGCTAGAATGTGGTTGGAAAATGCTCTTCAAGCTTGAACCAGTCCTGAGAATCCTGTAGATAATTTGGCTGGCCAGTAGGTACTGATACCATTTTCTTTTCCCAAGATTGGCATGGTGCATGAAATCCTCTAAAGCAAGTTTAGTTGCTATAAGCACTTTATAGGAACAAGGCAGGACATTTCTAACTTACACTAACTCACTGACCTGTAAATCCCAGTGGTGTTTTTGGATGAGATTTTGTGGTGGGAAACAATGTAGCAATGCCCAGCCAGCCCCAAACAGCATCCACTCCAGGGGTTACTGCTGTACTGTTGATTTCTATCAGAGGCCACAGGTCTGTCTTCAGTGTCTCTTTTCTCCTGCTTCTTCTCCTTTCCTCTTCAGTCCCGTCTGTTATGCTTTTGTGCAGGTTCCCCAGCAGACAGGGGACAGCGGGTCCCAAAGCTGCCAGTCCTGGGCACACGAGACCACGCTGGCATGTCTCCATGTGGCTGGTTCCTGGCCATGTGGTGGTGGCGGGCGGCGGGCGGGAGAGAGAGAGATACACCATGTAGAGTAAAGTTGAACATTTATTAGGTGGGTTATGGAGGGGGAAGGGGAGAAGGGGTTATAAGGGAGAAGAGAGGGGGGGGAGAGAGAGAGAGAGAGAGGAAGAGAGGGGGAGAGGGGGGATTCAGCAGCTGCTTCTCCAAAAGAGGGGAACAAAGAGAGCATGAGAGTCAGCATCTGAGGCTGCAGGCAGGAAGGGAGTGAGCATGGCTTGTCTCTTAAAGAGACAGAAATCATTACATTCCCAGCTCTTTTTTATAATAAAAAGTAGGAAATTAAGCACCACAGGTTGAAGGAATTGGGGCGGCAGATTCTCAAGACTGTGGCTTATTTGTGGGCATCATCTTTGGAGGGGGGGACCTGAAAAGGCTGGGTGCTGGCCACATCCTGGCATAGCTGGTCTCTTTGCTCCTGTTTGGTGTTTGTGGTATGGAAATGTCTGGTGTCTCTTATACCTGTTTAAGGTATTGGCAGAACAAAGAACAAGTTAAATTAAGGGAAAAAAAATTTAGGACCAGGGAATTGAGGGGGATGTTTCTGACCTGTTTAAGGTAGATCCTCTAATTTGGCTTTCTGGAACTCACAAGAATTCTTTGAGTTTGTGAAAACAGAGGTTTTTGACATATACATTGTATAAACAGTAACATATTTATGTAAGAAGGACTGTGACAGATATATTTGCACAAGAAAAAGTATTTTTAAGACTACGGAAGTCAGCATGAGAGAGAAATTTGATCTGAAACTTGTTTGGTAAGGTTGTCCTTTTAAACTGACAAAACCTCTCAGCTATCAGACTGTATCAGAGATCTTTGAGAAGGATAAAGTTTTACTTGAGTTACTGACTAAAAAGTGACAGAGAACTTACTTGGTTGGCACCCAGAGCTACTACTCTTTAGGGTCCTCCATGGTCACTGAAGGTTGCATTTGCCTTTTGCTGTTTAGCGCAGGGCCTGCCAGGCTCCAGAAGATCCTGTGGGCTAGGAAATCTGTAGGAAGACAGGCCTACCTTGTCCAGAGCAGCTAGGCTGTCGATTCCAGCAATTCTGTCCACATCAGGAGATCTTCAGCTTAGATGAAGGACAGCTTTGCCCAATGGTCAGCACTTGGCAGTTGCAGCGAACTGTGGATGGATGTGTTATGTGCCCATTTGTTTTCTGTCTTCTTTGGAGGAAGTAGGGTGCTGATAGAAGCCAACCTGTCTCTTTTCGTTATGAAAAGTTTTTTTTTTTTTAATAAATGCCGTATTCCCCAGATCTCTGAGCAGTTGAGGGCTGTTTATTAGGTATAACTACAGTTTAGAATCTGCCTGGAAAGCTGGGTCGGAGTTTGACCACATCGGCTCTCAACTGAACAGGTAAGATTTACACTCGTAAAATGACAGAAAGAAAAAAACTGCTTGCAATAAAAGGGTAATGGCAGAACTAACAATAAAGAGAACAGCTTAATATATTTTTGTAAGAAACTTAAAAGTACACACCAATTTAAAACATGAGACTTACTGTTTTTGTAGTCTGAGATGAGATGTAATGAACAATTATAACATTAAGCATAAGTGCATTTAAGTTACATGTATGATCACACACACAGAGTGAACAGGAATTGGATGGAGTGGATGCTTTGGTGAGCCCTACCAAAGGCATGCCATTGCATAAAACACACATGCAACAGAGTCAGAAAGAGGAATTTAGAAACAAAAACATAAGTAAACTGGGGGACAAGGCAGGGTATACTTTGGGAAAGTTACAGTTTTCGAGATGTAGGGATTTTAAGCTTAACAAGAGAGAAGTAGAGGTGTGGTCTGTCCTGTGGCTGAACTGCCCTGCCATAAGCCACAGAGGGGGAGCAAAAAGCTGGAACCGATAAAAACTGCACCATGCCATGGCTGGAATTGAAAAAAAAAAAGCCAAGGGGTAGACATGGATAGCTCACTACCCAACAGCTAAAATTGTGTAAACCCGCGAAACAGCTACACCACAAGGCCTATAACTGGGACATTTCCCCCTATAGGCGGGGTGTAAATCTTCGTGAGACTCATGGGGGTGTCCCCCCAGGCCATGAGTGGTAAGGCCTAGCTGGATTGAATCAGTGACCTGAACCCAGAGAGGCCAGAGGCTGCTCTGAGCAACATCAGAAAAGAAAAAAGGAAGGAAAAAGAAATGAAAAAAAAAGAGAAAATTCTGAGGGACCCTGGGCCCTTAGTCGCAGGTGGGTTGGCCCTGGGCTGTCCAAAACACAAGTTTAACTAAGAGAATCAAACCACAGATGAATGCCAGCAAAGGGAACAACCACTACCTTGAAGACCATGGTTGGGGGCAGTCTTTTCCCCCCACCCCCGTCACAAAGAACTCCAGAGGGTTGCCCAGAGCTCGGCTGGTCAGTTCCTCAGGGTCAAAGAAACTGTTAAGCTGACCGGAATGGGAACACTTACCACTGGATGTTATGCTTTTGTCAGGGACAGTGGGTCCTAAAGCTGCCAGTCCCAGCCGCACGAGACCACGCGGGCATGTCTCCATGTGGCTGGTTCCCAGCCATGTGGCAGCAGTGGCGGGCAGGAGATAGAAAGATACACACCATGTAGAGTAAAGTTGAACATTTATTAGATGTGTTATGGAGGGGGAAGGGAAGAAGGGGTTATAAGGGAGAAGGGGAGAAGAGGAGAGAGAAAGAGAAAAAGAGGAGAGAGAAAGAGAGGGGAGAAAGGGGAGAGTGAGCAGCTGCCTCTTGGAGAGAGGGGACAGGAAGAGAGAGAGAGGGTCTGAGGCTGCAGGCAGGAAGGGAGTGGGCATGGCTTGTCTCCTAAAGAGCCAGAACAATCATTACACCGTCTGCTGGTTCTTCTGCTTTGGGTGATGGAAGAAACACCAAAACATAGCCTTTTCTGTCAGATTCTGTACAACTTCTGTTTTCGACAAGGATTATAATCTTTTCTTCTTTCTCACCTAATAAAACCTTTATGCAAATACTTTAATTCCCTCCAACTGAATGGTAGAACTTTTGCTTACACAAAGCCACCCCTGTCTCAGAATTTAAACAAATTAAGTGACTGATTTCTTCCCCTCCTTTCTTTCATATGTTTTTGTTTTGCAAACAAGGTCTTACTATATGACCTTGGCTGTCCTAAATGTCACTAAGTAGACCATGCCGGCCTCAAACTCACAAAGATCTGCTTTCCTTCTGCCTCCTGAGCCCTGTGATTAAAACTATATGCATCACAAAGCCACATTCACCAAAGACTTGGAAAAAGATCTAAATCCAAGTGAGTTTCCTGTCCCCTATATTCAGCAGCCCATTTTGGATCCTGGTTTTCTTTTGTTGGAAAAAGACTTGTTTTGCTGGGTTGCATTCTTCCTGCAACACCAAGATTATTTTGTGTTTCTAACAGTGTACAATGTGTTTACCTTACCCCCTCTTGGTGTTTTTTTTTAAATTTACATTATTTATTTATTTACTTACTTGCTTATGTACTTAGTGGCACATGCCATGGATCAAGTTTGGAAGTAAGAGAACAACTGGTAGGTTCTACCATATGAACCCTGGGGAATCAAGCTCAAATCTTCATGTTTGGCAACAAGTATGGATTTATTTTAGGCAGCGTCTACTGTGAAGCCCAGGATGACTTTGAACTCCTGATCTTTCTGCGTCTGCCTTTCCAGTACTGGGCTTGCATAGATGTGCCACTATGGCCACTTCACTTTAAATATGGTTAAGCCATGAAATATATCAGTTGTCATTGTCCTTTGTGCAGTGCCAAACATGCAAGTATCTACTCAACTATTCCGTGTTACCATCTAGTATTTGAGAGTCCTCAGCCCCTTCTGAGTTAATCTCTTTTACCCTGTTATTTAAGCCTATTTTTTTATTCTTCTTAAAAAATAAATTATTTTAATTTTATTTGATGTTCATTGATGTTTTTCCATCATGTATATCTGTGTGAGGGTGTCACATCCCCTAGAACTCGAGTTACATACAGTTGTGAACTGCCATGTAGGTGCCTGGAATTGAACCCAGGTCCTCTGGAAGAGCAGTCAGTCCTTTTAACCTCTTGAACCATCTCTCCAGTCCCTCCTTTTTGTTCTTAATTTTTGTTTTTTGGCTTGTTTTCTTTAGGCAAAATATCCCTGTATCCCAGGCAGTGCTGGATCTTAGTATCTGCCTAAGCTAACATGGAAGGAACTCATCGGGCTCTTCCTAACTCAGCCTCCCAGCGTTCAGATGATGGGCATGAGCCCTCACACCCGCTTCCTGTTTCCTCGTCTTAGTCCCTCCTCACATCTTCCCACTGTGTGTCTCACAGCAGAACCATCAAAGAGGACTTGTGTCGTCAGTGTAGCATCTGCGCAACCAACTTTTTATGAAAAGAGAAAATGCAAGACTTGTTTTTTTCCCCTCAAACAGAGATGTATGAAATTACCCCCTCTCTAAAGCAGTAAAGGTTGCAGCGATGGTCGCAACCCAGCGGGCTGCCTGCTGCCTGGTATGTACTAGGCGGCACTCTCCTTTCCTGCTTTGCCCTTAGGCATTTTTTATTTCTCACACAGATGGTCTAACTCAGGGCTAACAACGGTTTAAGTTTTGCATAAATTAAAGCAAGAGGTCTCTGAGTACAAAAGTGTAACTTAAAAGAAAATGTTGAAAACAACTATGCTAAGATTTTCCAAAATTTCCAGCCTCAAGCCATCCCTCCCTAATCAGGTTTAGAGAGGTGGAGGGGAGGGAGATGAGTCATTGAGTGTGCTTGTATGCTAAAACATGGCAGCTTTGGTGCCATTCTGGGACCTCTGAAGGTTGATCAGATGGAAGAATTGGATGACTCAGCTTGAAAAAATAGCTTGAAGTGATGTTATTTGTTGGGACCATGTTTTCTGGTGTAGTTAATGATACTGTGGAGACAGGCTGGCATAAATTCAGTTCTTCTGAATTCTTCACCACCCTCCTCACTGGACCAGTGACACAGATACCCTGCTTAGATACCCTCTCAGCACTTTGACTAGCTGTGAGTCTCTGTATTACACACACACACACACACACACACACACACACACACAAGGCTTCCGATGCAGGCTGAGGGCTGTTCTTCTTTCTGGGTATCAATGTCAGTTGTTAGGAGGCAGTGTGACTCCGTGAATAGTCTGTTCTTAAAATAACTGTGAGGCAGTCTGTGTTGTCTTCAGAACACTGCCTCTCCTGATCCAGACCCCCTCATCCAATGAAGAGCTCCTTACATCCTTCCTAACTCCCTACATCTGTTCTTAACAGATTGTTTAAGTCACAGTCTGTGGCTTGTTGTCACTTGATGACCTCTGGTTAACTGTGGAGCCCTTTGATGGGGCCTCCCCTTGCATGAAACCTGGAGATGAACAGTGAAAGCACCTTTTGCACTGACCTCCTATTATGTTTAAAGCACTGTGTGAGTCCTTTTGATATTAATTACTTCTCATCATCCAGTAACTCTCTGGGTCCATTTCTGAATGCTCAAAGTCTAAAAAGCATAGAGAAAAGTTACATGCTGTTCCTTTGTTTTCTTTCCTTATTACACCCCATGTTGTCTTCTGATGATTTTGAAGTTCTTGAATGTGCATAAGTGCATTTTGTTCATGTGCACTTGTGAGTGGAGGCCAAAGGGTGATGTTAACCAACACCTTCACGTTGTTTGAGACAAGGTCTGTGATTATCCCAGAACAGACCACTAAGACTCATCTGGCTGAATAGGAAGCTCTGGGGATTTCTTGTCTGCCCTTCAGAGTTTTGGTATTGCAAGTCCATAGTACCCTACTCTAGTCCACATGATTACTGAGGATCACATTTAAGCACTAATGCTTACACGGTATCTCTGGGTTTCTGTTGCTGTAATAAGACACCATGACCAAAAGCAACTGAAGAAGGAAAGGGTTTGTTTCATCCTACAGCTGGTAGGCCATCATTCAGGAAAGCTGGGGCAGGAATTCAAGGCAGGAACTGATGCAGAAGCCATGGAGGAATGGTGCTTACTGGGTTTGTTCTTATGACTTGCTCAGGGGTGGCACTGCCCCCCGTGAGCTAGACCCTCCCACAGCAATCATTAAGACAATCTCCTATAGTTTTGCATACAGGGCATGATATGGAGGCATGTTCTCAATTGAGAAATCCTTCCCAACTGACTTTTGTCAATTTGGTGTGCAAGTATCCAGTGCACAAGGCAAGTGCTTTACCGACTGAGCTCTCTCCCCACCGCCTCCCCTAAGCTTTCTGTGTTTCCTTATTCAGTAGACATCAGGTAATAGGTAGGTCATAGTGTAGATGTGACTTTAGATCTTAGATCCCCCTTTCTTTTCTTCTCCTCACATAAGCACATATTTGTGGTATCAAGAAGTCTGTGTTAAGACTGAATTGCATTAAAACTTGTTAGCCTTGGTTCTGGGGAGATGGCTCACTGCTTAAAACACTTGCCTCACAAGTGGGAAGACTGGAATTCTGATCCAGTCTTCATAGCAGCCACCTGTAATCCCCAGAGCTGGCTAGCAAGATTATCCATATGGGTGAGCTCTGGGTTTGATTGAGAATCCCTGACTTATTCTGACTCAGTGAGTAAGGTGGGAGAGGGATTCCCAACATCAGCCTTGGGCCTCCATATGCATGCACACCCACATGCAGTCAAACCACTTACACACATGCCCATACACATGCAAACATGCACATGAATACCACACACACATAAAATAAAAAAAAGTAAAAAGAACCTTGGTTTAGCCTTTATGGAATTGGCACTGCCGGCCAGCATATTTAAATTGCCTTTAAAAATAAAACCAGTCCCCAAACGAAATCCAGCAGCAGCCAATCCCATTCCCTGTAGTAAAGGGAATGTGTTTTTATCTTATTGCATCTCACAGGAGCCTGTTCAGAAATGCTCAGTTAATCAACATCTCATGTTTCCCAACCTTCTGAAAGAATTCACAAGTGACTGAGGGGCAGGGAGCCCTGATGCTGCTTAAGTACTGGCAGCACTCGATATGGTTGATGTGCTTCTTGGCTCTCTCATTCCGTCTGGTTCTGCGTCCTCGCTACATGTAATCAGGACCACTTGGATCATATAAAGAGCGATAAATTTTCACTGAAAGGGAATAATGCTTTGATCCTGCTCTCTGTCTTTGGGCTGTTGAGAAACACTAAACTCAGCTGTTAAAAGTAAGCACAAGGCATCTAGATGGATCACAGCTTTGAAAAACTCTTGACACAGTAACTCTATCCAGCGAGACACAGCCTCACTCTTTTGAAGCATTTACTACTCAGCTACTGATGACCTAGCGCTCGGCAGGCCTTGATTGAACACCCATGATGCGAGCTGGGGGCTTGTAGAGCCCCCTAGTCCCAAGCTCAAAACGGAGTTGGGGGTTTCATTAGATATGTATGACCTATTGAACAATTTAGAAGAAATTGGTGTTTTTATACTAGTGATCTCTAATTCTTTGACATTTTTCTTTCAAGTACTTTATGTCTCTTTTGTTCTCTCTGACATTTTTGATCTCTTCTGTATCTCTACTACATATTTGTATATTTGTTACATTTTTAGGTGGCTTTTTTAGTGTTAGTGTAAATAACATTTTATGTTTCTTTTATTTTTGTGTGTATGCTTTCTATGTGTGTTTATGGTATGTGACTATTTGTGTGGGGGTCATGTGAGTGCCACAGTGTATATGTGGAGGTCAGAAGACGACACAGGGCAGCAGTCCTCACCTTCCATCTTCTTTAAGGATTCCAGGCCAGCAAGATAGTTCAGCAGGTAGACCCTTGCCACCAAACCTCAGTATCTTCATACAGTCTGCAGGGCTCACGTAGAGAAGAAGAGAACAGGTTACCATACGTTCTCTGACCGTTCCCATGCATTTAGTAGTACCCCTCCCATATTTCATATATATATATATGATGTATGTATATGTATATATGTGTGCATATGCATATATATGTATATCTATACATATATTCATATATGCGTGAATATATACATAAATATAAGGTAATGTTTCTTGTTGTTCACCTCTTTATTAATTAGGCTGCCCGGGCTACAGTCTCCCAGGCATTTTCCTGTTTCTACGTCCAATTTTAGGATTATCTATGCACAGTTCTTAGTTCTGCTTTAATTAGCTTCTGGAAATCTGAGCTCTTGTCTTCATGTTTGCTCAGCAAGTGCCTTGCCCACAGACCCCTGTCCCCAAGCCTATAAGTGGCATTGAAAAGATGATACTGATAGAACTTTTCATTTAGAGGCATATACCAAAAGAACTGAAAACAGACTGAAATATCTATGTAGCACTGTTGACAGTGATCAAAAAACAGAAGTGACCCTGATAACCTTTCAGCATGCATGGAGTGTGGTAAGTATATCTCTGCAGCCTGAAAATGGAACAAGGTGTGTGCCTGGGCTGTTTCACTGAGGGTTCTTGAGGACATTACCATAAGTGACATAGTGTTGCAGCTCAATCCTGTATAGTAACACTCTCCTCCAGTCGCCACAGATACAGAAGAGAGTGGTGTTGTCAGGGACTGACAAAAGAGGCAGTGGGGTGATGGGAACATTTTAGCGATGGATGGGTGTTAGAAGTGTACTTCATGACACTAGCAGTCATTAGTGTGAATGTTACGTTAATGTATACTATGATACAAAATTGATGTGATCTATAATTCATTGTAAAATGCATTAGGGACATACAAATATCATTTTTGTAAATATTTATTATTCATGTGTGGTGGGGGTGGGCAGTTGTAAGCCACCCTATGTGGGTGCTATAAACCAAACTGAGGTTCTCTTCAAGAGTAGCAAGAGCAGCCAGGCCATGGTGGCACACACCTTTAACCCAGCACTCAGATGGCACTATGAGTTCGAGGCCAGCCTGGTCTACAAGAACTAGCTCCAGGACACTTAAGGCTGTTACACAGAGAAACCCTGTCTCAAAAAAAAAAAAAAGCCAAACCAAAACCAAAACAAACAAACAAAGAATAGCAAGAGCTTTTAAATGCTGAGCCCTTTCTTTAGTCTCCACTCCCAGATTAGATTTTTTTTTAACATTGCATGTGAATCTAGCATCTGTGCCAAAGTAATTCTAGCAAGTTATTCTAAGCTTCATGTATTTATTTGTGTCTGCAGTTATGTCATATATGTAAATCTGTGTGTATGTGTATAGTAAGAGTTCTATTTCTTCCTTTCCCATATTTATTTTTGTAGGTCTTCATCTTTGTATGCCCACGGCATTTGATAGAAATGATTGAATTGATGGGGGCAGAGTTATGAAGCATCATGAGCGTCTCCTCTTAACGGCAGTTTCACTAAACTTACTGTTTTGTTTGTGTAGGTATTTTTTATCTGAATAAGGATGGTCATTTCTGTTTCTGTTTTACTAAGATTTAGTTTTATCATGAATTCGTATTGAGGTACTATTTAGACTTTGCTATAGTCTATTACTGAGACAAACTGCAAGCATTGATTTTTTAATGTTAAATCAATCTGTAATCCTTGGTTACACACAAATTGATGATATGTTCTCTCTTTCACATAGTGCTGAATTCAGTTTTCTGGTTTTTTCTCATGATATTTTTTTCATCTGATTTAGGAATAGTATTGCATTTTAACTTTTATTCATTATTAAAAAGTTTGTACACTCCATGACATTTTATTTATTTACTCTGTATGTATGAGTGTGTGTGTGCTTGCGAGAGAAAGAGTGTGTCTGTGTGTGTGTGTGTGTGTGTGTGTCTGTGTGTGTGTGTGTGTGTGTGTGTGAGAGAGAGAGGGGGGGGAGGAGAGAGAGAGAACAACCTCAGGCAGGTTCAGGTGCATATGCATGCATGTCAGTCTGGAAGTATGGAGATGCATGTGGGCAAAGCCAGAGGATAGCCTTTATGAATCAGTTCTCTCTCCCCAGCAGTCTTGTCAGCAAGCAGGTTTCCTTGCTGAGCCATCCCACTAACCCCAGAACTTTCTCTTAAATAGAATTTTACACTTTTGTGGCTTGTTTGCTCTTTCTTCATGTATATCAGTGTCTTGAATTCTTGGCTAGAATGCCACATGAACTAGAGTCAGGCTTTTAATGCTATGAGAGATAGCTAAAAAGGAGATTCAATAGGTGAAAGGATCTGTTTGTATTCAGGGTTTTCAATACATTTCATAGTTTGCCTACCCTGCTATTTTACTCTGTTAAAGTCAAGCATCATGGACAAAGCATGTGGGATGGGAGAGCTGGCTGCTTTCCCCTTGTGTGCTGGAAAATATGCAAATAAGCTGTCTGCAGTAGTGGGCTTCCTTCCTCTTCCTCTGGCTCCTCATTGTTGGCCCCAGAGTCAGGATCTGCCTTGCTCTTTTAGTTAACCCTCAGGGCAAACACCCTCACAGACACACCTAGCAGTGAGCTTTACCAGTCTCCTAGACTCTGTCAGTCCCATCAGTGTGACAGTCACGACTACCAGTCACATTAGGTAAGTCCTCCTTGAGGAGTACCACATCTATAGACCAGCAGGTCCTGCCTTGGCCCTCTCTGGTGACACTGATTTTCATTGCCCCATTATGGATATTCTTTAGTTTTTCCTCTTTGCAGTTCATGCCTTCGTCGCTTGGAACTACTAGATTTTTTTTCAGAGATGCGAAAAAGCACACAGCTACATTTTCAGCATCAAAATATTCTCCCTTGTTCTGTGTCCATCAGTGATGTCTGTCTGATCATTCATTACTGCAGTAACTCTAATATGATTTTCTCCACCCACACTTACCTGTCCTCAGCATTCTGCTTTAAATAAGAACTCTGTCTTTAGGTGGAATGTGCTGTCTCATAAAGGTTCCACTCTGTGTTTCCTCAGTGATCAGCGATGAGAAACATCCCTTTACATATCTATTGTCTATTTGTGTGACTTCTTCTGATGAGCCCCTCTTTAGGTCTTTCACCCATTTTTGATTGGGTTGTTTGCTTTCTTGTGGTTTAATTCTTCATGTGATTTTAATATTTTTTTCTTCCATTATTTGGATACACCCACTCCCTACTCTGGTTTTTTTTTCTGGTATTTTTTGGGGATCATACCTCAGACATCTTTGCCTGTATCAATGTCAGGAGTATTTTTTTCTAGTGTTTTTAAAGTTTCATTTCTTCATGTCCTACATGTGTTCATGGCACCTTTGCTCAACACCAATTGGCTAGAAAATGTGTGGGCTTATTTCTAGGCTTTCATGCTTGGTGATTATATGTGCTTTATACTCTGTTAATTTTCCTTATGAAATTGTATTTCCCCTTCTTTTAAACATTTGCTTATTTATTCTTTTATTAGTAAGTATACAAAATACTTGATTTTCTCATGACAACATTTTCATACATAGTGCCCCCCAACACACACGTGTCCCCTTCTCTCTGAATAATCCTCCTTCTGCTTTGATGTCATGTATACACACATATTATAGTATGTGTTTGTGTGTGTGTGTGTTCCACATGTTTAAATCTAAGTTCTGAATATGAGAACTCACAATCTTTGTCTTTTTTTTTCCTTCTGATATCGTCTCTCTGGTTCTGCCCTTTCACCAATTTCAGTATTCTTTCTGCTGTTGCTGCAGGGTCTCCTGTAGTCTGGTCCAGCCTGAACTCACAACGTAGCAGTAGATGGCTGAGTTGTTGATCCTTCTACCTTCAATTCCCAGTTGCAGGGAGTACATGCCAGTACTACATTGCTTTTTTTTCTAGTCCTATTCCTTTGTAGGAATTTAGAACTCAAATAGTGTGATGTCCCCTTTAAAAAAATTTCTTCATGTTGTCAGGAAGAATTTATGAATCCATATCTTTTTCCAACAGTCTTGAATTTATTACTGTGCTTAATAGTGTTACTGTTCGTATTATCACAGATTTGGTCAGTGTTAATATGTAAGCAGGCTCCTATGTCCTTGGGGTGTGTTCCTCTCATTATTTTGAGTACTTTTTTTCTAGCCCAAGATGCTATTTTGTATCCACTGTGTGTTAGCCCTGGAGTGAAAAAGGAAATTGTTTTATTCCTATTTGAAGCTGTTGACTCTTTTTAAGATTCCATTTCCGTCAAACATTAGCTCAACTTACTGTGCCTGAATCATGTGCAGACATCTCTATGTCTGTTGTCTTTATCTTTCATCCTTCGGTTTTCTTGTTTAGTGATATCTTTTAATCACGAATTGCTCAGTTATTTTAGATTTCGGCTTAATTCGTCTTTGACACCTAGGACAAAGATGGTATTCATCAGTCCTTCAGTTTTATTTGGTTTTTGTTTGGGAGTAGTGGTTATTATTTAAATTTTATATTATCTTATTCTATTTTTTTGAGACAGGGTCTCAATATGTAGCCCTGGCTGTCATGGAACTCACTGTGTAGACCAGGCTGACCTCTGTCTCACAAAAATCTGCCTGCCTCTGCCTCCTGAGTGCTGGGATTAAAGCCATATGTAGCTACACTCAGCTTGTTCTTTATATTTTAAGATAAAAATATCCTTGACAACCTGATCTGAGCTGCTAGGATTACAGACCACCACATGCAGCTCTTTTGTGCGCCATATGAAAGTAGAAGCTGCCTTTTTTATAATGTCAGGCTAAGGATTTTCAGTCCTCTCCATCTAACATCAAGGTTTAAGACTGTTTATGATTCAGTTTGTCATTATGAAATATCGGAAGGTCATTTATCATTCTCAGGGATAGTAGTCCATAATGGAGATTCCCCGGGCAGCTTTCTGGAATGGGACTGTTTTCCTGCACCTGGCAGAGGGTATATAGGTTATTTATGCCCCTCTCCATTGAGATGTCTCCTCAGTTTCTCAGTTCTGTGTGTTCTTGGTGCGTGGGTTTATGAAGCTCTTCAAGTCTGGAAACTGTCTGTAAGAGCAAAACTGAAAAGTTTTGTTCTCCATGCTTTGCTTTGTTTTATTTATTATTATTATTATTAGTAGTAGTAGTAGTAGTGGTAGTGGTAGTAGTAGTAGTAGTAGTAGTGGTGGTGGTGGTGGTGGTGGTGGTGGTGGTGGTGGTGGTGGTGGTGGTAGTAGTAGTTCTTCCTTTCTATCCAGGTCCTGTGGGAAAATGAAATGTCTATTTTAAAATCCAAATCCACTTTGTTCTCGTTTCAAATTTGTCAATGGAGTACTGTCTTGACACCTAAACATTCATGAACTAAGGCTAAAAATAGCCATGTCCCTGACAGACTGTGGTCTTATAACCTGGACCAAAATATTCTATAGAAACTTTGAATTGTGTCTTTTATTCACTAAAATTATATATAAACATTAGTGTAATTGAAACTACTGATTCCATTCCATCCTTTTCTCATAGACTCGCAAGCAGATTATTCTCACGTCTTAAGTGAGATTAATATTTCATTATTCCGGAAGGCTGCAGAAATACCTTCTTGTTTTGCAGACAGCATCATGAATTTTGGGTGCTCTGTAACCTGATCAAGTTGGATAACTGCTGATGTAACTAAATGTAATCTCTTGATGTTCTCCTTCTGTGCCCAGCACTTCCCTGCCCCTCTCCCCTGCCCTCCCCACTCTCTGGGCCCTAAACTCCATCTGTCTGTGTAGGTTCCAGTTCAGCAAACATTTCAACAGCTGTTTTTTAAAGCTTTTCCTTTGGACCATGTTGTATCCTTTCCTTGCTCATGAGCTGCACAAGAGGAAGCCCTACTAGAATATTGATTGTGTGGGATCTTACGTGGTAGAGCATCCTCACATTCCAGAGTGTGTGAGTCTTCTACAATTTTTCTAGAAAATGATACAGTAGAAACACTTACAGCTGAGGTGTAATTTTCCTTGCTGGACTGTCTTGGCATATCACTGTTTACTGATTACACACAATGTGAATTTTTTTCTGTATGTATTTATATGTAAAAATGTGAACATATATTGCCACCGTGTGTGTGGAGATCAGAGGACAACCTAGGGTGTCAGTCTTTGCCTTCCACATTGTTCGAGATAGGATCTCTTGTTCCTTAGCTGTTGCTTCTAGTGATTCTGTTGCCTCTACTTTGCATCTCCCTGTAGGAAGATGGGCATTATATGCACTCTGCTGTGTCTGACTTCTCTATGGGTTCTAGCACTTATATTCGTGGAGCCATTTCTCCAGACCACATAGCTGTGCTTTAAAAAGTAATAGTGTTATATTTATTAAAGAGGAACAAGAAATTATCATCCATATGTTAAAGCTGAAAAAGAGTTATCAGAATTGCAGTTGAAGTCCTTGTTGTACTGTAGATGGATGAGTGACTGGGTGGGCTTGGCCTGGCTCAGCATCATAAATACACCGTGGAATGCAGCAGGCCCACTGCATCACCTTGCTGACCTTCGGAAAAACAAGCAGGTGAGTTTAGAGATCACCTGCAAAATGGAAAAGAAAAAAGATGAAGGGTAGGTAATGGAATCCATGTGACAAATGCAGAAATCAGATGTGTTGAGGTTGGAGATGGACCAGCAAGAGTGGGAGAGGTAGAATGGGAGGAGACAACAGGGCTGTCTTAGGTAACTTTAACTGTAGATTTGACATGGCCTAGAGTCACCTGAGAAAGGAGTCTTAAAATGAGGGATTTCCTGAATAAGGCTGGCTTGTGAGCATGTCTGTGGGGATTGATTTGTGTTGGTAATTGATAGAGGGCCCAGTCCATAGTGGGTACCACCATTCCTTAGGCACGCAGTCCTGGGCTGCATAAAAAGCTAAGAATAGGTCTGTGTGCAAGCCAGCGCACAACATTCTTTCACCGTTTCTGGTTTTAGTTCCTTCTTGTGTTCTTGCCCTGACAAATGATGGGCTGTGATCTAGAATTATAGTCTAAATAAACCCTTCATCCCCTAAATTTCTTGTGGTCATAGTGTTTTATCATAGCAATATAAATCAAACTAGAACAGAGGGTAAATAAGAACAAAGTATAATGATGTATGTGCTTGAAAATGTCATACTGAAATGTGTTGCTTTATACGCTAAGAACAACAAGAAAGATTTAATGATGAAAACAAATTATCTTTCCTTTTTCCAAGTGCACATTCACATTCCAAACCCAAGCCCCACATTAAGAAGATTTTTGTCTGTATGCCTCTGGCATGCACAGCACTTTTCCCAGCTGTATTTTATAATTTTGCCAACATGGAATCTTTTCTTTCCAGAGATGGTATCATGATAATATTCTTCAAAAACTCATGTAGTACATTCTGAATTTTCCCTCTGAGGTGTGTGTGTGTGTGTGTGTGTGTGTGTGTGTGTGTGTGTGTGTGTATACACATGCAGAGGGCAAAGGACAGCCTTGATCATCATTCCTCAGACACCAGATACCTTGGGGTTTTGCTTTGTTTCATGTGTGGGTTTTTGTTGTTGGCTTTCTTTCTTTTCACTCTCTGTCTGTCCATCCCTCCCTCCGTCTATCTGTCCCTCTTTCCCTTCTTTCTTCCTTTCTCCCTTATTTTTCATTTTGTGTGTGTGTGTGTGTGTGTGTGCTTCACAGTGTGTGTAGATGTGCACACCTATAGAGACCAGAGCAAGACTGTAGAATCTTCCATCCCCTTTCACCTTACTGCCTTGGAACAGGGTCTCTCGCTGGCCTGGAAACTTACTGTTTAAGGCTAAGCTGGCTAGCCGGACAGCTATCATCCATTGACCTCCACCTCTCAGTTCTGGGACTACAGGAACCCACAGCCATGGCTAACTTTTTAAATGGGTACTGGGGATTCAAACTAAGGTCCTTATGCTTATACAGCAAACACTCTTACCCCAAAGAGCCATTTCCTTAGTTGTTTCGGGGGATAGAGTCTCTTCCTGACCAGGTTTACCTTTTCAACAAACCCCAGCCATCTGTCTGTCTCCACCTCCCCAAGTGCATGTCATTATGCTAGTCTTGGGAAATGAACTCAAGTACTTATACTTACAATGGGACCTAGTTGGCTTGAGAGCTTCCAGACTCTACTGTATCTGAATCCTATGTCCCTGCAGGAATACTGGCATTATAGGTTTGTTCACTTGCTTTGGTTTTCTGAATGAACTCTGATTCTAACTCACTGAGGTTTTTTTGTTTTTGTTTTTGTTTTTGTTTTAATTGTGGGTGAAATCAGCCCATGCGTTTCCCCTTGTTCACAGCATTTTCCTGAAAAGTTGAATAGACCGAAGTATTGTGGGCCTGGGGACTGAACTTTCTCTCCCTTAAAGCCATGGCTATTCTGTGATGGTGCTGTGGCATAATGAGTATGTGGGGGCATTAATGATGCTGTCCTTGGTGTTCTCCTACAAGCAGACCACTGATAATGACCTGTGCGTCATCAGCACATAAGAGGAATTTTGATTACCTCCACAGGGCCATCCTGCTCCAACACCTCTCTTCCTTGATGTTGCCATCAAGAACATTGGATTTTGAAAAGTGTATTGTGTGTTTGACTTTCAATTAGATTTCCAATGTGTCAGGTTGATAAATTAGGACTCCATCCTTCCTGTTCTGTTCTGTACGGACCTGCTAATATAACAGAATGGACTGAAGGGGGGAGGTCATACAAATCGTGTTGCCGGCATTCCTTCCATCATGCCCTAGCCATGGAGGACAGTCTTACAGTGGTATAGATCTATTTGTCTCCATGAATGACTTTTCAAGCTGCCAGAGACCTGCTATGTTGTACCAGCTTGGTAGAAGGAGGCAACAGCAGAATGGAATACAAGACAGGTTGTCTACCCAGGTCCCATGAGAGTCCTGAATTCTCTAATCGTCTGCAGTGGAGACAAAGCTCACCTTTTCCTGGTACACCCACATGCTTCCCTGCTCGGATCCCTAGAGTCCACTTGCCTTTGTCTCCTTACTACCTAGTTGTCTATATTTCCTGCTATTTCCTTTCTCCCTGCCCGTCCTGTCTTCCTTCTCAAATGTATCATGGGCAAGGGTGCAAAGTACCCCTCCTAGCCCTTGGTGTGGTAGAATGCTCAGGCAAGGAGACTCTGTCATAGTCAACTGACATCTCCATTTCTGAGAGTTCTTTTTAAGTGGGAAACTAGTTCTCAGACAGTCCTCTCCTTACCTCTTAAGAACTTCATGACTAGCCAGGCGGTGGTGGCGCATGCCTTTAATCCCAGCACTCGGGAGGCAGAGGCAGGCGGATCTCTGTGAGTTCGAGACCAGCCTGGTCTACAAGAGCTAGTTCCAGTGCAGGCTCCAAAGCCACAGAGAAACCCTGTCTTGAAAAAACAAACAAACAAAAATACTTCATGACCAACCTCTACCTGTGCAGTCTCTCGCCCCACATGTGTGTATGTATGTTTGTGCATGTGTGTGTTTCTGTGTGTCAGTGAGTGCTTGTAAGTGGGTAAGCACGTGGATGTCAGAAGACAACCTTAGCTCTTGTTTGTTCGTTGTGTGTAGGGGCACATGTGTGTCACAGTACACATATGGAGGTCAGAGGACAACTTTTAAGAGTCACTTCTCCCCTTCCACTGTCAGTTCGGAGGAGCATCCTCCACTTGTCAAGCTCACAGAGCAAGTTCTCTTGCTCCCATTTGCTGGTCTCTCACTAAGAACTTAAGTTTGCACTTCAGGCCAATCTGGCTACCCCAGGATCCGCCTGTCTCAGCCTCCCTAGTCCTGGGTTTCTACAGGCACATCAGCATGCTTTAGCTTCTTCACTTGGGTTCTGGGAATGGATCTCTCTGGTTCTCATGCTTGCCTGGTAGTTACTGTACCAAGTGAACTATATCCCTGGCCTCCTAGTTGTTTGTTGAGCACAGTTTTTTCATAACTAGCAAGGCCTTCCTCCCCACTCCCCACTGAGTGGCTGGACCTTCTTGCTACCTACCCATGCCTTTGAATTTGGAATATACTGATTCTCTTCCTCCTCCGTGAACCCAGCTCTCGGGTACCATGGAGGGCCTGAGGTCTACTAGAATGCAAGAAGGACAGAGGGTCTCCATTCCTTTCTCTGTGGGTGTTCTTCACAGTTCGACTCCTGGCTGACAGGAGCCAAGGCGTTCAGCCCAGTTGTTCCTTTGCCTGTCTCGTATGACTGCTGCCCTGTTTCTGTTTAGCAAGCTGCTATGCCAATTTTCTATGCATGTTGTTACATACCCAGCTCTAATTCGACTGCCATCTTGCTCTGTCGAGACGATGATTGCTTATGGCAGGGCCGTAATGTGTTGTCAGCACAGGTTACTCGCTCCTTGTTGGCAGTGGTCTGACATTGCCTGAGACAACGGCGTCACTGTGAAATGGTCTGACAGTGTGGAGACTGGAGTTGTGCTGAAGAGGAACAACTGTAGAGGTCAGGAAAGGGCATCGGAGGGGAGCTGTGCTCCCGGGGGACACGTGGGGAGGGAATGCTAAGCAGTACAGTGGCAAATGGCATGAAAGAGCATCTTTTCACACCATTTTTGTGATCTGTATTGTTTTCTGTCAGTAGCGTCGATTCGGCTGCTGATAGAAACACATTTATGACTTAGAATAAATACTTCTAAGCATGATCCTGTCCAACTCCCTGCCTTTCCAGCCCTGTGCAACTCCCCCCATATCCCCTGTCTAACCCCTAACACCCCCATCATCTCCTGTAACATTTCAAAAAGTTATTGAGATAGCTAGACAGTGTACTAGATCCTGTTGTAACCTAACCTTTGCGGCCATATTCATAAGGTTTTGTTTTGAGAATGCTTATCCAGTGACTGTCTGGCTACTGTGCTGGACCACACTACCGTCCATCTTTAGTTATGTGGTGGTGGTTAGAAACATGGCATTGGATTCCAGCCTGCAGACCCTGCTGTGGTGGCACATGCATGTGATCCCGGACTCTGGAAATGAAGACAGGAAGATCCCAGCACTACAAAATTAGAGGATCAGAAGTTCAATGTCATCCTCACTTTCCTAAAGAACTTGAAGCCATCCTGAAGTACATTGAGACCCTGCCTCAACACCTCTTTTCTTCACTGTTACTTCCCCAAGTTCTAGCCACGCACATGATGAGAAATAGCATTCTTATAATGTAAGTTTTAAAAGTGACTAGAAACTCCTCTATAATCTATAGGACAGAATGATCCTAATAATCTTTTTTTAATATCTGTGTTGTGTGTGTGTTTGATATATGTGTTCATGTATTTATATGTGTGAATGTAGGTATGTATGTATCATGGCACATGTGTGGAAGTCAGATGTCAGTCTTCAACATCCTTCTTGTTTGTGGTACTGTCATGCTTGCCACTTCATACACTGGCCTATCTGGCCTGTAAGCTTCAAGGGATTCTCAAGTCCAATCTCCCATTTGGCTGTGACAACATTTTGATTATAGATGCTTGTTACTATATTCAGTTTTGTTCGTTTGTTTGGCTGTTTTCCAAGACAGGAGTCTCTCTGTTCCTAGCTATCCTTGAACTCACTCTGTAGACCAGACTGGCCTTGAACTCAGAGATCCACCTGCCTCTGCCTCCCAATTGCTGGGATTAAAGGTATCTGCCTGGTTTATATTCAGTTTTATCTGAGTTAATGAGATCTGAATTTAGGTCCTTAACACTTGCAAATAGTTTACCCTTCTTCTCAGTTCTGACCCTAACCATTCCAACGATGGTTTCAGACTTTTGAGTAGTGTACTCTCTGGTTAATAGCAGAGTGCCATAAACTCCATCATTTCTAAACAAAAAAATTCATTTCGCTATACAACTAAGAAGGTCAAGAAGATGGTACTTGCCTCTGGTGAAGATCAGCCATGGTAGAACATAGAGATAGACAGAGGGAGTGAGGAAGAAAGCAAAACTGAACTTCCTCCTTTTAGAAATACTCATGAGATGACATCGTAGTCCATTCTCGAAGGCTGAGCCCCACCGCTGGATTATCTCTGCAGGGTCCAGCTTAATAGTAATACATTGAGCATTAAAACTGACACACTCACCCCACCCAACA
Organism: Dicrostonyx torquatus; assembly: GCA_028555095.1. Lineage (NCBI taxonomy): Eukaryota > Metazoa > Chordata > Mammalia > Rodentia > Cricetidae > Dicrostonyx > Dicrostonyx torquatus. The sequence goes on from JAQHUG010000111.1 coordinate 4,666,942, forward strand.
CATGTGCATGTGTGTATCCTGGTGTATGTGTGCATTTGCCCATGCATGAATGCCTTGTGTGGTGGACAGGACAGTGCCCAATGCCTTCCTTTGTTGCTCTCTATTTTTTATTGAGTGCATGTGTGGGAAGTGGGAACGCATGTCATGGTGTGCACATGTGGAGGTCAAAGGACAACTCATTTGAATCAGTTCTTTCTTTCTACTTTATGGGTCTCAGGAATCTGTCAAGTTTGACAGTCATCACCTTCCATGTTTTTGAGACGAGATCTTCCACTAAACCTGGAACTCTCTGTTTTTGCTACACTGGCTTCTCAGTGAGCACCCGACCCCAGACTTGGATCATCCTGTCTTATCTCATCTTACTCATCACTGGGATTACAGATGTGTGTCAGCATGTCCAGAGTTCTTATTTAGGTGCTGGGAATCTAAGCACAGATCTTCATGCTTGCACAATAAACATTTTACCCCCGATTCATCGTTCCATTCCCTTAATATGACACTGGAAGGTATAGTCATCCAAACCGTAGCAATAGTGATGACTGATTAAGGTGGATTAATCTGTTAAGGCAGACTCATGGCTTGCTCAAACATCCCAGAGGGAGAATTCAACCCCTGCCACCTCCAAGCAAGCCCAAGATGGTTCCATGGTCTTTTGTATTATGATTCACCTCATAGAAACTCACTGTGACATTTGTTTCATTCTGTAATCTTACAAGAGGTGATATGGAAAAATATGTACAGTTTTAGGGATGGAAGTTAGTCTGTGAGAGCACCTCTAAAGGGGTAGGAAATCTGTATTTATATCCCGTTAGTGATGGGAGAAAACAGAGCACTTATGAACACAGTATGTCCCATGCCTTATCAAAGAGCCTTCCGCTGTGACCAGGTACCTTTCTTCCTGAAGTACCTAACCTCTACTTTCAGCCTCTTTTATTTTATATACGTATCCACAAATTAGACAACAGTGAGTGCATACATGCATACACATGCACACAAAAGGAGGCATGTACGTGCGCCCCTCAATTTTTAGATATGGTTGCTGGTACATTCTACCTCATCAGTAGAGAGCTCCGTGATTGAACTGACAAGCAGCGAATGGCATTGGCCCAGCTCTTCATGTCAACAGGCTGCTGAGCCTATTGATATTGTACATTCTGTCCTCACCATTTTAAACCCTTTCCCAGCGATGGCTTTGCCAGATTGCGTGACAGCCCATGTCCATGCCAGGGCCGTCGTGTTTATGCCAGCATGTTTGACAGAATGATGAGTTGGACCCAGCACCAGCCACCCAGCAGATGCCTTCTACTTTCTGAGTACATGACCGGGAATGAGCTGAGGATAGAGCTTTCGGGCTCTTCTCTACAGAGGAAAGTGTTGACATGACTCCAGGTCGCATCGGGCTCCCCAGAGCTCTTTTGTGACTCAAACCTCACAAAGCTTCCAAGCGTTCAACCATTTATATCTTGGCCTCATGTCATTGTGGAAAAATAAATGCTCAGTAGTTTGAGTGAAGGCAGAACAAATGATAGTCAAGTGTGGGTGTGTCTGATTATAACAGAGGAAGATACGTGGTTCAACTTTAAAAAAAAAAAAAAAAAGATGAACCGGTGTCTGAGCAGTTTATCATTCAAACAATGAACCAGGAGGAGAGTTCTGACTTGGCATCATCTTCATGGAGTCGTGTCGTGGTTTTGATGAAGTGGTTTGTTGTTATTGTTGTATATTTCCTATACCAGGGTAGTAAGGAATAGAGACTTCTACTCCTCAGCATTCACTCACAAGAAGTAAAAAAAACATAACCCACACTTAGGCACCAATGTTCATAGTAGCTGTTTCATCATATCCAAAACCAGGGGCAAGTTAGCAGTTTCTACTTTCTTTTGGAAATGTTTTGGTATGTGTCGAAGATGTTTATTGCTAAGTCCTGAAATGAGGCCATTGATTGACAGACAATAACACGGATGGATTTCAGAAACATTGTGCTAAGTTCAGTAAATCAGTACCTTCTCTGTGAGCCCACGTGTATGAAATTTTGAAACAGTATAGTAAAAGAAAATAATCTCAAAGAAATTAGTTTGGAATGTGTGTGCATGCACATGCGTAAGCATGCAACGGTCCACTAAAGTTCTGTGTGTTTGTATAAGTGTTATCTGTGGAGGCCTGTTTGATAGAAGCAGGAGGATTTTTGCATGATACACTAAACTGCATTGTTCCCGTAGGCTTTACTAGCACTGATCTCTTTAAATAGTGACTCACTGGTTGAAGCTTTACGTGTGAATTTGAGCTTCCATTTAATCTGTTTCATGTAAAAGCATTCAATCTCAAGTTCTCAGTTCTAAACACATACACATACCAGCAATCTCAAGTGGACTGAGCAAGAGTTAGTCGGTCAGTCTGTCTGTCTATTGCAATAATTGAAGAAGAGGCCATGCATTTGAGAGGAATTGTAAGTGGGGGCAACATGGGACAAAGTAGAGTAGGGAGAGGGGTTGGGATATTGTAAATATAAATGTTCATGTATAAAACCCTCAAATATTGTTAAACAGAAAATCTAATTTTAATGAATAGTTCCATGATATAAATGGGGAGACTAGTAGAAACCCAGTATTGGTATTTTCTAAAGTAATCTGAAATAGGTCAGAATTTTTATCCCCTTGAGAAAATTTCATGTCTGATTAAATAGTTTACATAAACTTAATCTCTTTCTGCTAGATGCATTATAATCTCCGACATTATTCATGTAGCTATTCCTCTGTGAACCATAAAATGTTCATTTCTGCAAAATGAATATGAAGCTCAAAGCATTAGTGGTCTTAAGAGCATAAAAACTTTATTGCTTTGTGCGTAACATTCTTCAAGTAACTTTGGAGAAGCCTGAAACAAATTTTGCATTTAAATTAATGGGAGATGTTTTCCATCTGAGGGAACTGGCAAGGGAGCAGCCATAACAAAAATTCCCCAAGGTTAAAAATGTAGTGCTTTCCATTCTTCCCGGAGCTGCGTAAGCAGAACAATCATTTCTCAGCATGGAAAGGTATCATAATTGGTCTATACAGTGGCAATACCGAAAACGAGTGTGCTTCAGAGAAAGCTAATATGACTCTCCTTAATAATTTCTCTCAAGAGCCTGAATCCCCATGTATATTCTACCTAGCTTGAGACAGACAATTTTTTCTTGTAAGTTTTAGTGGAAGCAACCAGGGGTTCATGCAACTTATTTATTTATTATTTCCTGTGTCTAAAGACATATGCCCTGGCAGTGTTCCCCAAGGAAAATGCCCTAGTTGTTATGCTGCTTTCTCCACCCTCTTCTTCCTCAGTTTTTTTTCTTTTCCATGTGTGGAAGAAGAGAGGTGTTTTTCAACAGCATATTCTTTATAGAGGTGGTTTTGTCTTTGTATTGAAGCTTGTAGCCCAGTTGTGAAGGTTGGAATTCCTCAGCAAGCTTGCTGCCCCACGTGGGCCTTTGTCCTTATTTGTTTTGCCTAGAATACTGCAGTGAGGGGCTACAGATGTGATTCAGTGGTAAAGCCCTTGGCTAGCATCCTCTAACGAGGTAGGGAGATGGGCAATGGTAAAGCACCTCTTTAGAATCCCCTAGTGAGGGATTTAGGTTGTGGCTCAGTGGTGGCACACCTGGCTAGTCTTCCCTTGCCCCACTAGGGGCTGGGTATGTGGCTTCGTGGTTGCCCACTTGCCCAGCGATGGGCCGAGGGGCTAGCCCAGTAGTCCAGTTTGACTGCTAGACTCCCTCATTGCAGGGCTAGAAGCATGAACTAATGGTAGAGTGGTTGCCCAGCGCAGTCAAGGTCCTCAGTTCCTTCCTCAGCAGCACTAAAAAGAGGTAGGATGGCTGGCTTGGTAACTATAGGAGCCTGCCTGCGATGGTAGAGACAGGGCTGCAGTTGTGAACACAGAGGAAGAGCAGGAATGTTCTGCTCCTTCAGTTCCTGTAAAGTAGGTCCTATACCTCTAAGAAGTGGGAGTAAATAGAAGGTCAAGTTGCCGCCTACTCTGGCAGGATATTCTTTCTGGATTCATCCAGACTGTATCTACCATGACATTTTCCCTTCTGTTCAGTCATATTCTCGAAACGTACCTAATTCCTTAGGACTAATGCTACTCATTTATGCTTGTTTTGGGCAGGAATTGTTGCTGTAACTGGTGTGCCCACTGGTGTCCATATCAACTTGACACAAGCTAGAGTCATTTGAGGGGAGGGATCCTCAAATGAGAAACTATCTCCACGAGCTCTGACTATAGTCAAGCCTGTTGGGCAGTTTCTTAATTAATGAGGGTGCTGACCCTGGACTGGTTGTCCTGGGTTCTGTAAGAAAGCCGGCCGAGCAAGCCAAGGGGAAGAAGCCAGCATCCTCCATGGCTTCTGCATCAGTCCTGCCTCCAGGTTCTGCCCTGCTTGAGTTTCTGTCCTGACTTCCTTCAGTGATGGACTACAGGGTGGAAGTGCGAGCTGAATAAACCCTTCCCTGGACAAGTTCCTTTGGTCCTTGTTTTTCCTCACAGCAGTGGTAATTGTAACTGAGACTACTGGAGAACAGCGGGGCCTTCCAGTCTTTGCTTCTAAAAATTCGAAGGTTGAGAGTGAATTTATAATTAGCATTTGGCTTGATTGCTAATTATCTGGTATGGCAGTGAGGAGAACCCGAAGCAGGGATGCGTAGTATGTTGATATCCTGTCTCTGGCGGGACACCAGGGAGGCTGTCCCTGCAAACCTACTGTGTACATGAGAGCAGCTCATTTCTGACCAATTTTCTTCTTAATTCACTCTGTATTTTCACTTTTTCTAATATAATAAAGTAGTAGATTTTCCACCTGGCTTTTTGCCTATTAAAAATGAGCTATATTAGTGAAAAGTTGAGATTTGACCTGGGAAGTAATCCCTAAAGGGAAGAGACTGTTCTTGGCTTCGTGCCTTCTTTGCCTGAACTTTGTAGATGGGTTCTGATGATAAGCTGAAGGAGGTACCATCACGCAGGCATCCGCTTTTCCTTCCCTCTCTTTTTCCCTCTCCCACTTTTCTCACATCCCTCCATTTCTCTCTTCCTCCATCCTTTCCCTCTTTTTAGTCTTTGCAGTCTATGATCGCAATCCCTGCTTCTTTGCATTTTGTTTTGATTTTTGATATTTTGAAATAGAACATGTGCTGGACCTTGCTGTGCATAGCAGGCTGACCTTGAACTTATTATAAATAGTGTTTGGTAGTTACTAAGTTTCCTATGGTTTAACAGGAGCCTGGGATATAGAGGCCCATACCATTGCCCTGTGGGGTCAGCTCTGAGCCACAACCCATATTTCCATTAGCAAGTTACTGTTATCTGAGAGTGTGTTGAGGTGTCTTCACAGAAACTCTGGCTTTTATTGTTGGTGATACTGCAATAACTCAGCTGTTTTTATGCAGATATGTTATTTAGGTGGTGATGTTTATAAATTATATTATGCTTTCTGTCATATGTCGACTTCAAAATCTACTGATGGTTTCTTTTATTGAAAGCTTTATATCACCTTCCATGCAAAACTATATTTTGAAGCCCTCTAGCCCCCTGAGAAATCATTTTTCATTCCCAAAGAAAAACTCTAAAAGTTTCTTTTTGGTGTTGGTGTTGAGTGCTGTAATGCCATCAATTTTTTTTTCTTGTGTTAGAGAGATGGCTCCGTCTATAATACAATGCTTGCTGTACAAGCTTGAGAACCTGAGTTTGATCCCTTGAGCCTACTTTTTTAAAAACCAGTGCCTATAATCTCAGCACTCAAAAGAAAGCGACAGAAAACCCTAGAGCTTGATGAGCTTAATGGTCAACCAGACTAGCCTCGTAGGCATGCTTCAGGTTCATTGAGAAACTGTCTCAAGGAAAGTGGGGAGCGATTGAGGAGGGCACTTGATGTTGACCTCAGACCTACCCACACTCACGTGCACGCACACACACACACACACACACACACACACACACACACCTACCTTTTTTTCTGTCGGGCCATTCCTCAAAAGCCCTTTCTCTGCATGCTGACACCTCAGGCCATTGCAGGAGTGTTCATCCCAGGGAAACCATGTCTCTTTCCCTGGATGCTGAGACTGCAGAAAGCCTGCTGACTCTGTTGTCCCCTCACAATGTGCTGACAGGATAATAGGATGTGAATGGGCCTTCGAATGCCTTTCTCCTGGAGCAGGGCTGAGAGGGGACACAGAGGCAGACAGCTCCACGATCTGAAGTCCCTTCGCCATGTGACAATGAGAGCAGTGAGTAGATGCGACAGTTATGAATGATCCTCTGTCATGTACTCCAGCGTTGGGACTCAGATAAACCATCACTGCTGTCAGACACCAGCTATGGAGAACCTGGACCCCCGATGAACCTTCTAATATGGTAAATGGGAGTCTTAATTCTTCATTAACTGGAAAGAGGAGATTTGGCCATGTAATTTTCTCCTTGCTGCCTGTTTTAAAGATTCCAATAACCCGGCATTTACAGTTGACTAGGCAGGGATTGCTTCTCCCCCCCACACTTGCAACACACAGACTGTGAAATCTGAGGAAACGCCGCTTAAACCCAGACTTATTGCCTTGGTTATCTTTAATGACTTTGAAATGTATTGGCCTCATTATGGAACAGTGCAGTTATCAATTCCTCTAATTAGGTGATGCACTCCCATAAGAAATTTAACATTAAAGCATGGAAGAGAACTGGTTAGAGGCATCCATTGCCAGCATCACCCATCCCCAGGATGATGGAGACTCTCTGCCTCTGTACCAGCTCTCCTGCTCCCAGCCTCTAGCTCCTCCTCACAGACGACTATAAAGCACATCAGCAGGTCTTTTTTTTTTTTCTTTCTTTCCTATATGATTCAATCTGGTCAGTAGCGCCTCCAATACCTTTATGACATTTGAGAGATTCTTGATAATAAAGCAAATGCCTTAGCAATAAATTGCCTGAGAAGTAAAGGCCTGCTGGTCATGCACAGTTTGTGTTAATATGCTATCCATTCCCGCCACTCCCTTCTTTGGTTCTAACGCTCTTTGCTTTTTTGTTTGTTTGTTTGTTTGTTGTTTTCAAGACAGGGTTTCTCTATGTAACAAACCCGGTTGTCCTGAAGCTCTCTTTGTAGAACGGGCTACACTGGAACTCACATAGACCTGCTTGCCTCTGCCTCCCAAAGCCTGGGATTAAAGACATGCACCACCACCATCCGGCTCTTTACTTTTTATTTAGTTATTAGTGAGGGAATTGAACCTGGGACCTCTTACAGGCTAAGCATTGTGTGATGAGCCTCAGCCTCACACCAGGGGATTATGGTCAGATACTTACATTAGTGAGCTCTCTGCTCAGCTCCTCACTAGCCTGTTCCAAGCAAGTACTGTACAGTTGAGCCACATCTTCACTTGTTTTTTTTTTGGGGGGAGGGGGGTTGACTTTTTATATTGATACAATTTCTCATGGCATTGCCTAGGCTGGTCTTGAACTCACTCTGTTCAAGGCAGACTTTGAAATTTCAGTTTTCCTTCCTCAGCCTACTGAGTAGCTGAAATGGCAAGCTTCCACCATCAGGGCTACCTTTTTATTCTTTTTGCCTCACTTTGGTGTTGGTGAATAAACTCAGGACCGTATACCACCAAGCTTGCCTTCAAGCTTCACTGTTTTATAGAGCTACTGAAGTTTCTTGGTTGATTTCCATATATAAACCTAGCTAAACATTTTTTTTCTATAAGAAAACTTGGCAAAACCTTTTAAAAGATGGATACCCTACCCAAGGGGTGTGTGTGTGTGTGTGTGTGTGTGTGTACATGTAGAGGCCAGAGGTCAGTGTTGGCTGGTTTTTATCTTTGAGAAGGTGAGTAGATGGAGTGGGTATCCCACTAAATCTGAAGCTTGCTCTTTGTTTGAATTGACTATCCATTCAGTCCCCAAGATGTTCCTCTTTCCACCTCCCGAGAGCTTGCATTTATAGCCATACAATGATATGCCAAACTTTTAAAAATGTGGGTTCTGGGGAACGGAATTTATTGTACAGCAAGCACCTTATCACGTGAGTTATCATCCCCACATCAACCCAGTGTTATTACCATTTGTCCTCAGATAGTTATTATAATTTACTTTTTAGTCTATATAATAATACATAAACTTCAAACTGTTGATAATAAAGTATATTAATAGAAGACAGTAAGCCGGGCAGTGGTGGCACCTGCCTTTAATCCTAGTACTAGAAGGCAAAGGCAGGTGGATCTCTGTGAGTACAAGGACAGCCAGGGCTACATGAAAAATCCTCTTTAAAAACAACAGCAACAAACCAAGAAAGCCAAGGAAGTATGTTAGTTTGTTCTTCCTGGCTCTCTCCTAACCATGCTGTTGGGTCTTATGACACAATTTCTCTAGGCTAGTCCAGGTTTTAAGAATTTAACCAATGTTTGGTATCTTTATTGATCTGATCCTCAGGGAAAGCGTGGCAGATTTCTTTCAGGAAACGCTTAAAGTGGTGTTGACCCCTTCATAGGAGATATGGAATCGGTTTCTGCTCTTAAAGGATGGGTCAGAGTTTATCAAGAAAGGAGGATTGAGAAGAACTCTCTAGACCTCGATGACAGGAGGCGGAAAGTTGGGATGTTCTCATTCCCCAGTCCCAAGGACCATGAGGTTGTACATCAAGAGTCAATGTTTCGGGAGGACAGACTGAGATTGGCAGGGGCCTGATGAGAAGACCCTTACCAGAGACACTAGGGAGCCAGACATAATTCTGCATTGGCGGCCAGGGACCTCTGAAGGAGCTATAGCTGGGAAGTGCTCTGGTGTGATTGGCCCTTCAGTTTGATGGCTCTAAGGAACGATGTCTTGGAAAGGAGTTGGAGAATTGAGTCAGGGGACGTGTCAAGTAACATTTGAAGAGCCGCCTAACCTCTTCTGCTTCTCCAGTGACTAACTAGCAGACATCGAGATGAGCTGTGCTTCTGAGAGGCAGGTCTTTGAGCCGACTTCCCAATGAGCCTCTAGGTACATCGAGAGGGTGCATGAAGGAAGGCGTGCAGCCTTTCCCCTGCTCATCTTTTTAAAGAATTATGTCGGGTTCCACTGCAGACAGAAGTCCTTGAGCATCCTTTCCCTGAGTGCTGGCCAGCCAGCAGCTTGCAGATGAGAAATGAGAATGACACTCTCCCTGGGCAGGGAGAGGGCAGGGGGTGGACCCTCATGCTGGATGCCATTCCCACACGTGGCCTCTCCTGATAAGTGCCATAAGTCCCCCAAGGTGCCCCCCCTTCCTGCCATGCCTTCTTTTCTCTCTTGCCTGGCTTACCTCCAAGCAGTTAAGCACTGAGGCATTGTGGGTCTTTCCTTTTTCCTCTCATTTATTTGAAGATGAATATTTGCTTTGAGAGCTTCACGAAATTGTTACAACGTTGCAGGAAAAAGGAAAACCTCATGCTTTTGTCTTCTAAAAATGGTTTACTTCAATTGCAATCTTCCCTTTTTTTTCCTCCCTGCCCCCACGTCTTACAAGTTCTTTATGTATATTTATCATGACCGTTACTTGTAGAAAAGGTAGAATTGCTTGTCCTCATGCACGGTGGTACTCTTCTTCCTCTTCTTCCCTTTTCATCCTCTTTATCACTTGCAATTGGTCGTTCCTGAGGTATTATTACTGTAATTACGTGGAGGAAATTGATGAAAAAAATACCACGACAATTTCACACAACAGAATTACTATAGTTTTTTTTTTTTTTTAACAAAAACGTATTGCTCCGTATCATTCCGACCTTTGTTATTCAACCTTGGTTATTGTAGAAACGCTCATGAAAAGCATTTCCCTCCATAACTGCAGTGTGGCTTTCATACCAGCCACTATTTCTTTGAATGGGCTTGCCTGGTCTTTCATCAGAGAAACACATCACCCATTTCCCCGTCTTAAAAAACAGCAATTATGTGGAAATACCTCCTGATTTATTCGAGCCAGGGCCACTGGCCAGTGTGAGTCGGTACAATTTATTGCCAACTGTCACTTTTACATGATAGGTCTGTAACAAATACCTGCCGCATATTGTTAAATTAATCTTCCATTTAAAATTAATGGAGTTAGACTCCCTAGGTTCAATGTAATTTCGTGTTCACGGCCAGGGAAGGACTCACACTGCATACAGAATGAGATGAGGCCCAACGCCCTAATCTTTCATCACCTTGAACTCAGAGACTAGGACGTGTCTCAGCACCGACTAATGAGATGGAGGCTGAGACTCTCCTGAGGACGCTGGCTCAAAGAGGCTTTTCTGCCCAGAAATAGCAGGCTCCATCTTATTTTAATAATTCCTCAGATATGACAAGTCTGATGTTGTGTGTGAAAGAGCCAGGCTTGAAAAAGAAATAAAATAAATTTTATATCATTACTTCAAAACCCAAGTCAGGGGAAGTATGTGGCAATAATAATAATAATAATAATAATTAATAATAATGGAGATAATTTAGTCAATAAAGAGCCAGAGGTCTCCTTTTTATTTATATGAAGGCATAGTCACCTTAGATTTCTTTTCCATATTCTCACATCCTTTCACACATTAACCAAAATAATGTGGATGAAAGCAGGAGCTTGTTCAAGAAACATGTAGATGAAAATATGAGAGGAAAGGTGTCACTCCTTCCTGATGGGCTGTGTTCTACAGAGCCTCTGATGTCTCATCACTGCTTTTAGTAGCCTGTTTGGAAAGTGCATCTCTCCTCTACACCACAATTCCATAACTAGTTTCTCACAGGGTATAGTTTCTCACAGGGTAAAAGAAATTACCAGAGCAGATGTTGCAGGAGTGGGTTCTTTGTGACTATGTGGTGTGTGTGTACTCACAGGTACACCTGTATGGGTGTGCGGCAGATGTGTGCACTTGTGTGAGCCTGTGTACATGCACACGTACATACATGGAGGCCAGATGTTGTCTACCTTGTTTTTTGAGACAGCATCTCTCCAGACCCGATATTCCTACAAAAGGCTAGGGTTACAGTCAGTGAGTCCCCCCTCCTCCCCAGTGCTGGAGTTACCAGCACATGCCACCACACTCTGCCTTTTACCCCTCTGCATGGGTTCTAGGAATTGATTTGAGATTGTCATGCTTGCAAGACAAACACTTTACCGACTGAGCCGCCTCCCTAGCTCGTCTTTAGTTTCTTAATCATTTTTGCAAACTGGGAGACTTTTATGTCTATGGAGCAGGGCTAACAGCAGATCTCTGCTTCCATATAGTGGTTGTGGCCCTGCCAGCAAAAAGTGGCTGTTCTTGAATTCTTAGAGAATATGGAACTTCAGGGGCCATGGGAGGTTTTCTTCCATCTAAAGTAGATACTGGGGAATATTCAAAGTGTATGCTTTTAAAGACAAGCAATCAAGGCAGTGAAAGGAGCAGGTGAAGTAAACCCTCTGCCTCTCTTTCTTCCTCTGAGTTGAGGTCTGCTTTGTATTACTCCTGCTTGTCTCAGAAAGGCCTGATGAGTATGGATAGAACATGAACTATCTGACTGATAATGCGACAAGTGATCAGTTCTGAAGAAAGATGGATGTCCGTGATGGTTCCATAACAATGTGAAAGCACTTAAAGGTGTTGATTGTATACTTAAATGTGGCTGGTATGATAAAATGCATGCTGTGTATGTTTTACCACACCCAAACACACATTCACGCATACAGACACATCTACACAGGCACATATATAGCATAAATGCTTACACAGATATGCACATATGTATATATCACACATCTACATATGTGTGCATACACTCACATGTACCTGCACATTTACATATGTGTGCATACACTCACATGTACCTGCACATTTACATATGTGTGCATACACTCACATGTACCTGTAGAATACACACATATCCATATATATATGTATATGCATGTGCACATACCATAGAGCTGTGTACACACACACACACTATACATGCATACTTTTTACATGGAAACACTTTCAGCCTTCAGAGAGTGTTTCAGTCCTTTCCAGTGTACAGCTGCCTTTTGAGTATTCCCCAACATCCACTTTAGACTGATGTTTTTGAATCTTATATCTTTTCCCTTTCTCATTTCATCTTCCCTCCTGACATTTGAGTACTTTCCATATGAAATTCATTGCAGATAGAAATAGCTCATAGCCAAAGAGGCATTTTCATGAAGTACTTCTAAGAATATAAATATGACATATTCAATAAAATGCCTAGAGAATATTAAGTATAATGCAAAATGTAAAATCATCTCATCTTTGTATTAATGTAACAGTCACTATTATCTCAATTTATTTTTCTGTTCCTCCAAAAATACATTTTGTAACAAATTCATCCAATTTATCTATTTATTTTTATTAAGATATGTATTTGTTTTTAATTTTAATTATCAATGTCTGTACATGCTTATTTGTGTATGTGTATGTATATGTATATATAGGTGATCACAGGGTACAGAAGAAGACGTCTGATCCCTTGGTAATAGAGTTACAGGCGTTATGAGCTACCCATTACAGGTGCTGGGAAGTGACTTGGGCCTTCTGAAAGAACCGTACACAGTCTTACACACAGAGCCACTTCTCCAGACATCTTATTTTAAAAATTACATATATTTATCAATGCATGTGTGTATGTATGTATTTTGTTTAGGGTGTGAAACACATTTTTCATAGTAGCAGGCTTTCTTGTCAGAGTATCTTTGGACCACCAACCCATAAATAATGAGACAGAGGTTTAAGTATGAAAGCTTGGCCTATAACTTAAACTTGTTCCTAATTTAACCCACTTATATTCATTTATGTTTTATCACATCTTGCCCCTCCTTTTTCCTCTCTGTGTGTCTTGGCTTCTCCCAGGGCCTAGATTCCTCCTCCTCTTTGATTTCTCCCCAGGAATCCCACCTATCTGTACTGCCTAGCTATTGACCATTCATCTTTTCATTTCACCAGTTACAGCAATACACCTGTGTTCAAATATCCCACAACGTGCCATGGTACACGTGTAGAGGTCAGAGGACAACTTGCCAGAATCAACTCTGTGACATGAATCTAATTGGTCTTGATATTAAAAACCCAGAGTCTGTTATTAGGGGGTGAAAAGCTGAAAGATCAGAGAAGAGAGCAAGAAGCCACTAGTTCTTACCTGTACGAAATAGGTATCCTATCTCTACAAGTCCTCAGACTGAATGCTCTGAGCTCCTGTCTTCTCCAGCTTTATATTCTCTCTAACCAGCCATATCCCTTCCTGTTTCCACCTCCCAAGTGTTGGGATTAAAGGTTGTAACTCCCAAGTACTGGGATTAAAGGTTTTAGCCAGCCCGACCTGGTTCTGTTTCTCTTTGAGAATGGAGCAGTCTAGTGTAGCCCAGGGTGGCCTTGAACTCACAGAGATCTGCCTGCCTTTGCTTCTTGAGTAATGGCATTAAAGGTATGCACTGCTGCCACCACCACCTGGCCTCTATGATCCTCAGGCAAGCTTTATTTGTTATAGCTCAAAGCATCACCGCACAGCTTGAGTCTCAGGCTTCCCTGAGACTTGGGTGATGAGCTTAGATGATGAAGCTTGATAAGAAGTACCTTTACAGGTTAAGCTATCCTGTCAGGAAGCCCAGGCTGACCTCCAGCCCTTGCTGTAGCCGACCATGACCTTGAACTCTGGATCTCTACCCCACCCCCACTGATTGCTGGGCTCACATGTACACAAGGTATGCCTGGAATTAGGCCCATCTTGGAAGAATGTCTCTGGCGTCCTCCCTTCTCCGGTGAGAGGAAATTTGTTAAAGCTCAAAAGCATTTTGGTGGAATTTACTTACCTTTCAGTCTTCTCAAATTATATTTACAATAATGTGTCTAATCTGAGTCCTGGGGCTCTGCACTCTTTTTAGTAAGCCTCTTCCTCCTCTTTGTCTGCATCCCTGCTAAGCCCGGAGGATCTGATGGAGAGCACTTGATCTGAAATCGCAAAGTTTCTGCCCCTTACAGCGTATTTGATGGGAATAAAAGTGACTGATGCTGCTCTCCCCTGGACCCTTTTGTTCGACTCAGCTGTGATTATGAAGCCCGTTAGCTGAAGTTACATCCTATATTAGAACAGTGCTTACTGGTAATGGGGGCCAAATGGTTTCAGAAAGTTCAGTCGTACCAGACTCCCCACAGAAACGAATTCAGCTCTGAAAGTATTGATACAGGCCCTGAACGAGGCTGCTGCAGTGGGACCGAGAGAATTGTGTGCCATGCAAGAAAGAAAGTAGTGGAATTAAAGATCAGATGGATATTCTGTTCAACTGCAGTCTCCTCTTAAGTTTGTCCCAGCAGCAAGTTAATCAGGCTCAAAGTGATTTCTTCTAGAACGATATCAGCCATCTTAGTGGTGGGAAATGGACTGATTTCAAAGATTGTTTCTAATAATTATGCAGGGTTGGGCTCACTTAGTATATGTTTGTGGGTGTGGGTAGATATCATAGGCTCATGTGCATGTACACACATAGTGGCCAAAGACAACCTCAAACTATCATTCTTCATTGTAATGGAAAAATTAAAAATGCTGAGGATCACTAGCAGTGGCAGCAGTGGACCATGTGGTGGCAAGCAGTAGGCAGGGCATCCTGAGAGCAGCCAGTTTCAGGCACAGGCAGGGACGGCTGCAGTTCCCCAAGCAGTGGCTAGTCCAGGGCAGGGAGACATGTGGCAGCGGGCAAGAAACAGAGACATGGATAGGCACGCCATGCAGAGTGAGGTTGGATATTTATTTAGTGGGTTATGGAGGGGGAAGGAGGAAAGGGAGAAGACGAAGAACAGAAAAGAGAGAGGAAAGAGAGGGAGAGAGGAGGGACAGACAGAAGCTGCCTCTTCAGGAAGGAGAGGGAAAAAGAAACTCAGGCTGGAAGCTGAAGACTAGCCTGTCTCAGCAGATGGGAAAGGGGGGAGTAGGCGTGGCTTGTTTCTTAAAGAGACAGAACAGATCATTACATTCATGTTGGTGCTATCTACTTTGTTTTTGAGAAATGGTTTCTTATTGCCCTGGTACTCACTGAGTAGGTCTGGCTACTTGACTAGAAAGTCCCAGGGTTTTATCTATTCTTTTCCTTCTTAGTGTTGGGATTCTTTCTTTCTTTCTCTCTTTCTTTCTTTCTTTCTTTCTTTCTTTCTTTCTTTCTTTCCTTTTCTTTCCTTTTCTTTCCCGTTCGTTCCTCCTCCTCCTCCTCCTCCTCCTCCTCCTCCTCCTCCTCCTCCTCCTCCTTCTTCTTCTTCTTCTTCCTCCTCCTCCTTCTCCTCTTTCTCCTCCTTCTTCTCCTCCTTTTCTCCTTTTCTTTTCCTTTTCTCCTTTTCTCCTTTTCTCCTCCTCCTCCTCCTCCTCTTTTTTTTTGTTTTTTGAGACAGGGCTTCTCTGTAGTTTTGGAGCCTGTCCTGAAACTAGCTCTTGTAGACCAGGTTGGCCTCGAACTCACAGAGATCCCCCTGCCTCTGCCTCTTGAGTACTGGGGATTAAAGGTGTGTGCCACCACTGTTTATTTTGTAAGCACTTCCTTTATCTGTAGTGCTTTCTTCAACCACTCCCCCCACCTTGGCTCTTTTGGCAGAATTTCTATATGTAACAGGCTTTTCCAGGAACTCACTTCATAGACCAGGTTGGCTCCAAACTCTGCTTACCTCTGCCTACTGAGAGCTGGGATTAAAGGTGTGCACCACCACATTGGATTCTCCATTTCTCTCTTAAAGTGCAATTTAGAAAATTATTCTTAGCCATTTAAGATTATTATATTTTGAAGTCACAATACAGGTCAAGGCAAGAAAACCATGAGTTCTAGGGCAACTGAGCTGCATAGTTTCAAAATAGTCTGTACTACATACTGAGACCCTAAATCAAAGAAACATACAGCAAGAAATAAAAAAAAGAAAGAAACTAACTCCCTGTCCTTGCCCTTCCCATTAACAAATTGATGTGAAGAATGACACATTTTCGACTATGAAATGTTTTGGGTTCAGGTTTTACTTGCCTGATGAGAAGAATACATTAATCTTTCCTCTTTATCACTCACCATGTTAGTCAAGAGGTATATAAATAGTTTGTTTAACATCAATCCTAATCAAATATAAATATGCTAGATCCATTAGGAATTTGCTTCTCTTCAGCCCTTGGGTGCTAATGTATCGGGTTATAGCACTATATTTTTCAGTTCTCATCATACCTATGTGTGTTCTTATGAATGTGTGCATATGTGTTTCTCAGGACTGGGAGAAGGGCAATTGCTGAAGGCACTTATAACTTCCCCAAATATGTTACCATTGATGGTACCTACCTTCTTTCATAGTATGGATGCCACCATATGAGAAAAGATCATAGAATCAGAATAATTTTCCAGGTGGAAACTTCTAACCTGCATGTCAAAACTCTCCAGCCTCTACCAGCTCATCCTTCCTTCAGTTACTTACTGCAGGAAACTCCCCTCTTCCCCATATAAACTTTGCCTTAGTCATTAGCGTTCTATAACAAAACACAATAAACTCTGCACCAGTAGAAAGTCTTGGTTCTAGAGGAGGGGATCACCATGGTTAGTATACTTTCTGAGGTAATATCTACTGGCTTTATCCTTTCAGATTGATAGCTGTGAACTCACCAGGGCCCATTTCATAAGTGTATGTCTTAATTAGGGTTTCTATTGCTGTGAAGAGACACATGACCATGGCAACTCCTATAAAGGAAAACATTTAATTGGAGTTGTCTTACAGTTTCAGAGGTTTAGTCCATTATCATCTTGGCAGGAAGGATGGTGGCATACAGGCAAACATAGTCCTGGAGAAGTACTGAGAGTTCTACATCTTGATCCACAGTCAACACAAATAGACTGTGTCACATACTGGGCATAGCTTGAGCAAATGAGGCCTCAAAGCTTGCCTGTGTAGTGATACATTTCTTCTAACAAAGCCACACCTACCCGAATAAGGACTCACCTCCTAATGGTGCTACTCACTAGGGGCCAAGAATTCAAATGCATGAGTCTGTTGGGGCCATGCCCATTCATACCACCACAGTACACTAAAACCATTCACAGTGACTCCACCCTCATGATGTAATTATCTTCCTCAAAGGCTCTTTCTCCTGATGCCATTGCCTTGAGAGTTGGGAATCAAACATATGTCATCAGGGAAGATGGTTGTATCAAGGTAAGCCCACCGTCGACCACCACAGGGACACTATTAAAGCCAAAAAGGAAGTCTTTATTACTGTCCAGTGGCTGCATGGGGATCTTGCCCAAATCATGCAGCCCCAAGCCTTCTAGCCCCTTGTCTTTTATGCACAAAAATCACATCCTGTTTGACCCACTTCAGTTAGCAGGAAGTAGCACTACAGAAGCCAAAAAGCACTTAGGGACTTTTCTGGAACTCTGGCCTAGCTCTTTGATGGATTAGGTCTTTGTTCCTGTTTTGGCAGGTCATTGGAGCCTATGTGCTGGGTTTTAAGACAGCATAATGCCTCTGGCATGGCACTAGTTATGCTAAGATCTGAAGTACTACTGCATGGTCACAAATACTAAAATCAAAGCATCTGTTGAGGAACATGGCAGACATGCAGGCCTCCTTATGCTGAAAAAAGTAATGCAGAATGAACCGTTGAGAAGATGCATTTGGGTAAAAGAAGAGTGGGTGAATGAGTGAATTGTTCCTTCCCTCAAAAACATCCCTTTTCTGAGGCTGGAGAGATGTCTCCATGAATAAGAAGAGCACATGGTAGGAAAGTGTGAGTCCCTTGGTTCAGATCCTAGCACTGAAGTAAAAAACCAGGCATAGCCTGTAACCTCATTGCTGTGGGTCAGAGACTGAGATTGCTGCGACTTGTTGGCTGCCAATCTAGCTCTAAGTTCAGCAAGAGGCCTCATCTCAATGCAGTGGAGAATGATAGATAGAGCAGGACATCCAGCATCCTCCGGTGACCTGTGTGTGTGTGCCCAAGCACATTTACATCTGCGTGCACACCAATGTACATGTACCACACACTCAGACACTCACACACCCAAATTCCCTATCGATGTGTTAGCTATCTATATCAATTCTTTTTTCATTTTGAGAAGTTGTGACTTTATCACTTTAAACACTTTTGCTATTAAAAATTCAGACCAACTTATTGAAATCATCCCAATGAATGGGTGCAATAAAAACTTTTATGCTATCAAAGAGGGTACATGTCACTTATCTACTATATTAAGAGTAGAAGATGGATTTGGAGTTCCAAAGATTGGAATGCCAGTACCACTCAGAACGTTAGCTGGTGCTGTGGCTGGAAATACCTAGATGATATCTTGCTATTGTTGTGGAAACTGTCTTAGATAAGGGCTGGATGACATAAATTGTTCTACCCAGAGAGGATAGCAATGGTTTTTCTTTTGTTTATGTTTTCTTCCGTGAACGGAAGGATGGTTCAGACTCACTAAGTCATTTACCTGCCCTCCCTTCAGCATCAGAAGAATGAACTGTCAAACTCTGTTTCATTTCATTGAAGGTGCTGTCACTTGAAACATGTAATTTTATGTTATCTGCCACCAAGAAAATGCAGCAACAAATGTGCATTCGGGCTGACAAGAAGTCTCAGTGGATAAAAGCAGACACTGCATAAGCCAGACGACCCGAGATTCCTCCCCAGGTCCTAGGGTGGAAGGAGAGAACTGACTCTCAGGACTTGTCATCTGGCCTCCATGCATGTATTGCATCACATGCATGCTTGTATTTCATACACATATCATGAACATGCACAAAATAATAAAACTTACATGCCGTTGATCCAATTTTTTTTTTTTTTTTGGTTTTTCGAGACAGGGTTTCTCTGCAGCTTTTGGAGCCAATCCCGGATCTAGCTCTTGTAGACCAGGCTGGTCTCGAACTCACAGAGATCCGCCTGCCTCTGCCTCCCGAGTGCTGGGATTAAAGGCGTGCGCCACCACCACCCTGCTCCGTTGATCCAATTTTAAGCTGCATTCCAGTTTCAGTAATGTTAAAATGTGTAAAAGTGTCTTGCCATCAGCAACATCCTGTATATAATTTTCATGTGATATGTGTATGTATTACATATATGCCCACATTCCCAGTGTTGTTCTGTGTGGTTATATCGATTTTTTTTTAATATTTTGAATTGTTTTTACTCATTTTATCTCAGATTTTATGTATTTTAATCTCATGTGTTTGTTTATTTTGTGTGAGGGATGGGCAGTGTTCACATGCCAAGTCGCATGTGTGGAGGTCAAAGGACAACACTCAGGAGTCGGTTCTCTCCTTCCACCATATGGGCACCAGGGACCAAGTCAGGTTGGCAGGATTGGCAGCAAGCACCTTTACCTACTGAGCTATTGCTTTGGCTCTTGCTTGTCATTTTCAACCTTAGCTTTCCACTTATCTTTACAGTTGTTCCTGGCATTTGATACAGATCATTTAACATGATAGGAATTTAGATTAGTCCCTCAGCATCCCTATTTACTCCAGCCTTCGAAACAGGAAAAGGATCAGACACAGGAATGTTGGTTGACCTAAAAAAGGAATAGCAACATTGGCAAGGGAAGGTGGAGTTGTCCAGTTTGAAGAGGTGATCTGGGAAATGACTCACAATTAAGAGTGGATAGCGCTGTGAATGGAAAAACATATGGATCTCCAGTTTAGTTCCCAGCGCCCACATCAGACAGCTCACAAACCACTTAACTTCAGACCTGGTATCTGCTGTCACCAGCACTTGCACACATGCACACAGACACACACTTATACTTACAGTTAAAAACAAAATACATTTGAACCAAATCTCCATCTTCATTTTCTAAGGAAGAAGTTGGTCATTTTTAGTAGGTCAGATCTACAAGTGTATCCTGCCCTGTCTTCTCAGGACTGTTATTACAAGCATGGACCATTGTAAGTGGTTTCTAATTCTCTCCTGTGATGGTTATCATTCCTCTGTGAATTCCTTTATCCATATTTTATTGTCTTAGTGAGGTTTCTGTTGATGTGAAGAGACACCATGACCATGGAAACTCCTTTGTTTTGTTTTGTTTTTTGAGACAAGGTTTCTCTGTTCATCCCTGACTGTGCTGAAACTCTCTGTAGACCAGACTTGCCTGGAACTCACAGAGATCCTCCTGACTCTGCCTCCCAAGCGCAGGCAACAAGAATTGAACTGAGACACTGAGTGTGGCTTCAGCATGTATGAGACCTCAGTGCCCACCTGCACAGTGACATGCTTCCTCCATCAGTGCCACACCTACTCCAACAAAGCCACTCCCCGTGAGCTTATGGAGTCCAATTACATTCAAGCTACCGCATTTACCTTTGTCATTTTGTAATTTATTAGGTGCTCACTACAAAACAACACAAAACTAAGAGTACGTATAATCTGATGTCATGGGCTAAGTGGTTAATAAATCATGCATGTTTGTGTGGCGATGGATGTTTGGATGGTTGGCAGTTTTCCCCTTAAATAGCAGACTACCATTACTTTCTTCTAGTCCTTCTGATGGTCATTTTAGAACCATTTCTTAGAAACTCGATTGCTTTGTCAGAGGTTAAATAGTCATTGCATATGATTGGAAGGGACCATTCTTACACCGTTTCCCTGTTACAAGTATTTCAGACACCTTTCCGCACATCAACCTGAGTTTGATTTTAATCCCATTTAGCTTTAATTAACATCCTACAAATTATAGTTGACCTTGAGGACCTCTGTACATCTCAGATGTTTGCAGTATGATCCTTGACAGTAAAATGCACAGAAGGTCCTAAGAGGCAGTTCTCAACAGACTTTAACAGTATACACAGGTACCTGCAAGACTTTGAAGAAACTCACTCAAAGTTTTAAGTGTTTAAGTTGCAAAGAAAGTATTTAAGTATTTAAAGAAAGTGAAACTGATTAAAATCTAAAATCCAAAGCTGGGAAAATGGCTCAGCAGTTAAGAGCATTTACTCATCTTGCAGAAAACACAGGTTCAATCCCCACATCAGGCAGCTCCAAACCTTCTAGAACTCCTGCAGAGTATCAGAACACCTTTTTCATGGACACCGGGCACACATACATACATGCAGGCATTTACATAAATAAAAACAAATCTTTAAAAATAAATCAAGTCTCTCTAATGTGCAGATGGAATCCAGCACAACCTTTGTTCGGTCGGTCTCCTACCCATCACTAAAGAGAATTTCCACTTTAGGAGAACAGAAGAACCTCCCTTCTCTTTTCTGTCTTCTCCCTCCTCTTCTTTCCTCTCCTCCTCTCGCTTCTTCCCTCTTTCCTTCTCCTTCTCTTCTGTGCTGCTTGTCTTTTGTCACCTTGAGACAATCTAAAGTCACCAGGGAAATGGAAACCTTATTTAAGGAATTTCCTCCACCCAGTTTGCCTGTGGGGATGTCCGTAGGGCATATTCTTTACTAATGACTGGCGTGGGAAGGCCCAGCCTGCTGTGCACAGTGTCACCCCTTGTGGGCCTGGGCCGTGATGGACAACCATAGGTAGTCATATGTCCCTTTTTCCAGAGGTGTGGGAAATGCCTCCTTCTGGCAGATGGGACCCAGTGTTATAAGTTCCTGAAGAATGCTGGGTTTTATCTAAGTTGCTGAACTTCTCCTGTAGTTCACCTTGAGCTCGTTTCTGGATATATAGACACCTTGAGACTTACCTAATCACCCAACACCAGCTATTAATGCCTTAGGATATGCCTTTCTTTAAGCCCTGCCTTGCCTGTTGGGCAGGGTGTGTTTTATAGTGGGAAGAATGGTGTTCAACAGTAGAGTCCAACATAAAATAGACACGTCTCACATTTGAACAAGTTAATTCATGCAGGATAGTGAATTTGTCAGTACTCAGCTTAGCGCTCCTTCCTGTTGCTTCCTCCTTTATCCCTGAAATCTTCTTCAGCTTTGTCTTTGTCCCAACAGTGCCCTTTGAATCCCTCCAGGATCTCCAGCAGGGGCTGTGGATATGGTTCTGTTGGTCAGGAGTTTCCTTGGTATGTTCAAAGCTCTAGGATCCACACCCAATAACACATAAATCAAGTATATTGGTGCATTTTTTAAAATCTCAGCTCTTGGGAGGTAGAGGCAAGAGGATCATTTGTATAAGATCATCCCTGGCAATATAGGAAGCTCCATGCCAG
>JAQHUG010000111.1:4690711-4723863 GCA_028555095.1 Dicrostonyx torquatus
AGGATACCTAGGACTCACTAAACCAAACAACCTAGCCTACTCAGTAAGCCATAGGTCCCCGTGAGAAACCCTGCCTCAAAAAGTGAGGTATGAAGCAGCTGAGGACAATTTTTGAGGTTGCCTTCTGACCTCTACACTGTGCGTGTGCGTGCGCACCCATGCGCACGCGCGCACACACACTCACAGAGCACTCAGGTTCCCACGTGAATTCTCTTTCTTTCTTTCTCTTTCCTGACTTATTTTGAGGCAGATTGGCATCTTTCCTCTGGGTGTTGCTAACCTCTAATTGCAGATTTATTGGGTGTTCTAAGGTAAGCAGGGAGGAAGGCCGGAGGAGAAGGAAATAGAGAAACCAGAGAAGAGACTGTAAGAAGGCAAGAGAGGGAGGAACGAGGGAGGAGGGAGATGAAAAATGGCTAAATGAAGATGAATGGGAGAAGGATGAGCTAGGGAGGCTGAAGGGGAGGAGAGCTCGGGTGGCGAGCTTGCAGGAGTGCTGTAGAGCAGCGTTTGCTGGAGGATCTCCAGCAAAAGTGGTGTAAATCAATGATGAGTAAATTAATAGGCAATCGTGCAAGTGGGACTCGCTCATTTAAACTAAGCATAATACATCATGAATGACGGAGAATCCTTCGACCCGAGGGCCATACCTTTTTATCTACCTAAGACCCAGTGGAGTGTGTGTCACTTCAAGGGTAAGAAGGCAGAGGACATTGGGCGTGTCTCCTCATTTGAGCCCTATTAACAAGGAAGAATGTGAATAGTACAGAAACTCTCCAGACTCAGAGGGTTAGGCTGTAATGTGCAGACTCAAAGGCAGTGTGATATATTCCAGAATTCCCTACAATCTGCGAATGTTCCCTTGAGAGGTTCTCTAAGGGACCTGAGCATGCAGCCTAGTGTGTGGAGTGCTTACTTAGCCTGTATGAAGCCCTGGGTTACATTACCAGAATCCCATAAACCAGATGTCATTTCAGCACTTGGAGGTCGAAAAATCAGAAGTTCAAGGTGACAGGGCATTGTGGCATAAACCTTTTTTCCTAACACTCCAGAAACAGAGGAAGGTGGATCTCTGTGATTTTGAGGCTGCCCTGGCCTATATCTGGAGTTCTAGGAAAGTGAGGATTACATAATGAGACACTATTTGCAAAAAAAAAAAAAAAAAAAAAAAGTTCAAGGTTATTCTCAGCTACTTAGTGAGCTTGAAATGGTCTGGAAACTATAACTAAATAAATAAGAACGTGCAAACAAATTATTCATAAAGACTTCTCAGCACACCCTGTAGGGGTGTACCAAGACCAATTTTCAGCTTCCTTCATGGTTTAATCTCACTCCTTTGTTTTCTGTGTAAAGGAAAGTAAATTATTTCTGAAGTTCGTAAGACAAAATGCCAAGGATAATAAGTAAAAAATACATTATCACAGGTTTATTAAGTTTATATCAGAAGTCACTCAGTGTGCTTTAAATCATTTGGAGTATCTTCTGTTCCGCGTGTGAGAGGTTATCCTTAGAGAGCACGTGTGTACAGCATCTAGAACTGAAGAAGAGGATCAGGAAGTCTTAACCCATGTTAGAAATAAGGAGTTCTTTTCTCTTGAGAATTTAGGTAAAGGCTGGAACTTACTTTTGTCTGCCCATTCTATTTTGCATGCACTCTGTAATACGGCTTCTGTTGTTCACCCTTTGACTCCAGGAGCCAGACTGGCTCCCTTCTCATTCCCGGTATGTGAAGGCTACCCATGAACCTTTGTCCATCTCCCTTTTCTCTATTCCTCTCATCCTACATGAGGTGTCAGATCTTTTGTCTCCTGTCTGGATTTGTTTGGCAGTGAGCTGTGATTGGGTATTCCTTCTAATAAATTAGATTTATAAGAGTGCTACCTGCTGCCAACAAACCCAGTCAATACACAGTACGTATATTTCCAATGTGTTATTGTAAGAATCTACTTAGCCAAACATAATAGGCAATTAAAATAAATTTGAAATAACCCGTGCCTTCTCTAGGTTTTAAAATCATTAAACGAAAGCTAGATGGTCAGTGTCTGTCATGTCTCTGTTTTCTTTATTTGCACAGAAAGGCACTTGGCTGTGGAGCCATGTATGTCTTATGTCTTCAGTAGGTGTTTGAGTCTGGTTAAATCTACATCTCTCCAGTGGAACATTCTACAACACTAAGCTTTTTTATAGAAAAATTAGTTATATAACAGGTATTCTCTCTTGTCAACCAGAATTCTCTGCCCCAAAGAACAATATGTCCTTGTAACAGACCTGTGTTAGCTTTCATGATTCCTATGTTTACAGAGAGCTAAAGAATGTTCTGTGATCAGATCTGAGGACTCCATAAAAAAAATCTCATCTTTTTATTTATTATTATTGTAGTTCTTTTATCCTCATAACGTTCAAGGAAATGTCTGGAACAATTTAATACAAATTTAATAAATGTGAGTAGTAGAGGAGAAAGTTGAGAAAATGACTTGGTGATACATGTATGTGGATGTGTTGCTAAGATTGATTATAAAATTAGAACTGAAGGGTCTGGGGAGATGGCTCAGTGGATAAGAGCACTTGCTTTGTAGACATTCCAGAACCCATGTTAAAAAAGAAACAGAACAGGTGTGGCTGCTCATACCTATAACCCCAGCATTAGCAGGCAATGGATGGCCAGTGAGACTAGCCAACATGGAAAGCTTCCGGCTCAGTGAGAGATCCTGTCTCAATGGAGAGTAAAGAAGACATCCTTTGTCCTCCACAATTGCATACGTGTACTCACATCTCAACATACACACATGCACATACACTGCATAGATATACCACAGACATATAATTTAAAAAGTGGCACTGAAGTTGCTAATTCCTAACAATGGAACATTTTGGTGACATCATTTTCAGATACAATAGCTAGCTTCTTCCACTCATTCTGGAGGATGAGCATGGGGAAACAATGTATTTTTACATAATCCTAATCTCTTAGAAAATATACCACTTAAATTTAGGAATTTGATCAAGGATATTATTGATATCCATATAGTGCAGATTATCTGCAGATTCAAGTACGGAATTCATGTTCCTGGTATCAATCCTAACTACCCTTTGGTGAAGAAGAATAGAGGTGGCACTCCGAAGGTTAAGTAGCAAATTGAATTTTAGGTGATGTTTTTTTTTTTTCTCATCATAGTCTGTTCATCTTGTTTGTGAATACATCCCTAGTGATGACCTAATTTGTAAGCTTGCAATATACAATATGTTATTGAGAAAGTTTCTTTTATAGGGTCATGTGGGTTCCAGAGGACAAACATTATCTTGCCATTCCTCAGGATCTGTCCATCTGGTTATTTCCAATGCAATCTCTCATTGTTCTGGAACTCACTGAAGTGGATACACCTCTCTCTGCCTCCCCAGCTCTGGGCTCACTGATGTGGACCAAAGCCCCAAGAGACCCTTTCTCAAAAAGTAAGTTGAAAGAGCGATAGAGGAAGATATGAAATTTATCTCTGGCCTCTGCACACACACATGCACACATGCTGGCCCCCTCCCTGAGTACACAAATGTAATCTCCCTCAAATACACGCACAGATGTGTCTGGGTGTGCATGTATATTGTAAAAAAGAACGGCGTGTTAATGAAAACAAGATATATGATGTGTGACCAGGGTGCAGAACCCTGAACTTTAGCAGTGAAGCCGTGAAGGAACACATAGGCATTCCTTTTTACACACAGTATCTCTTTCAGTCATTCTCCATTTGTTTTAATTACAGCTGTGAGATGGTTGCCTTTGGAGGGTCAGAGTGCAAAAGGCTTTAGAGAATAGATTGTCTTCTAATTAGTCACAGTACTCCAGGGCAGCTGATATGAGGCAGTGCGCCTGTGACTGGGGGAGACCCAGAGGTACTCCTATCCCCATGTAACTTCTTCTTCTTCTTCTTTTTTTTTTTTTTTTTTTTTTTTTTGGTTTTTTTCGAGACAGGGTTTCTCTGTGGCTTTAGAGCCTGTCCTGGAACTAGCTCTTGTAGACCAGGCTGGTCTTGAACTCACAAAGATCCGCCTGCCTCTGCCTCCCAAGTGCTGGGATTAAAGGCATGTGCCACCACCGCCCGGCCCCATGTAACTTCTGAGCAGCAGCGGCTTTCTGCTGTGTGAAACCCTTCACAGTCCCCATCACTGACCTTGCCTTAGTCTCGTAGACTGTCTTTGTCCACGCTGTTCTCATGTCCTCTCTTCATACCTCGTATGCTTAGCAAGCACCTCCGTATCCATCAAGCCATGACACCAGCTCTGCAGCGCCCTCTAGACATCCCTGTAAGAGGCATATGGTCCCTAAGCTGTTCTTCCCCAAACACTTGGATCTCACTGACAGCCTTTCAGCTGGTCACCTTGAGGGTCAGTGCTATGCACAGTTCACTTTCCATCTGAGCTTCTGTGGTGAGCAAACCCGTGATGCTCTAAGAATGAAGACTAGAACTGAGGAACGTGAGAGTTACAGGACCACACGCCACTTCCATAGTTCAAGAACTCATTACTTCCAGCTTCCACTACCCCTGGTTTCTTCAGCTTATCCATCACTCACTGGAGATAAACCCTCCTACCACCTCACACTCATGTTCCTCCACTCCCCATAGGTGTTTCAGGGTAAATGTGGGAGGTGGAGGAAGGCTCTGTTTGAATGAGGCATCTCCACTCCAATGTGGCCTGACAGCTTTTCCCTCAATAAATCACAGAAGAAGGGTGGGTGACTCTGTGAAGTGAAACCTTATTTCACTCTCTGTGGTACCCTCCTTCTCTTCCTTGAGAATGCATGTTGGTATGCTGACCTCAGGGACATTGTACCTTTCCTGATATATATATATACACACATCCTAAGCTGTGTGGAGAAGTACCTACTGAGGAACTAAGGTGTGTTCATCACAGGCTGAGATATTCTACAGCAGGGTGGCTTAGGGGTGTCAGGAATGTCTTCTAGGCTTTAGATTTCTGCTTTTATCATGGGCATCTACTAACATGGAACATTCCAAGGAACTCAGCATCTTCACACTGGTCATTCCCATAGGAAAGCAAAGATACAGGACAAATGGATTTTTTTAAATTAAAAAACATATAAAAGAATAATATTTTGCATATTTGTGAGCATGTGTGTGAGTGTGTATGTACTACCATGAGCATATGGAGGTGAGGGGACAACTTGCAGGAGTGAGTCTGTTCTCTCCTTCTATCATGTGTGTTTTGTTCTTACCCACTGAGCCATTTCGCGAACCCAATTTCACGTTTTAAATCAGAACATAACTTGTGTGTCAGATCTTCCACAGGCAGTGCTGAGAACAGGGAGAAGGTGGGTGGTGTCCAGATGTCCTGATGGCAGGGGGCTCAGGAAAGGTACAATGTCCCTGAGGTCAGCATACCAACATGCATTCTCAAGGAAGAGAAGGAGGGTACCACAGAGAATGAAATAAGGTTTCATTTCACAGAGTCACCCACCCTTCTTCTGTGATTTATTGAGGGAAAAGCTGTCAGGCCACATTGGAGTGGAGATGCCTCATATGTAAGAACAATGTATATTATCTGAGCCTTGGCTGCAGAATCTACCTGGAAGTGGGTTTCACAGCTTTGCATAATTGCCTTCTCTTTGTGTTTGCATAGATGGCATTACATGGCTGGAAGATGAAGGCAATTATAATTTATTATGCTGTAATTGTTACCTAAATGTTTTTGAATAAGCAAAAATCACATCTGTTTAGGAATAAGTTGCACAGCAAGAGAATTCCCTGTGAAATGAGTGCACGTTCTCATATTCTATAACTGTACACATAAAACAACGTATTTATTTCCCCACCGAGTCCATTACATTCCCAAGTCAAACTACATCTTCTCTTCCCTTCCCATATTAAACCCTTTGATTTAATGGAGGTTTTAACTACTGGTTCTTTAGGGAATTTTCAGTACACTTCGTGCAGATTAGGTTATTGGAAAGTATAGTTATTTGCTTGTAAAGTGGCAGTTCTATGTCAAAATTGGTTTTCTCTGGAGCCACAACAGTAAAAAAGATAAGTCTCTGCTTCTCATCCCAAACACACCCTGATGCTCCCACCATGATCTTTTCCTCCTCTTTTCCTTGCTCAGCACCATTCTGTCATAAGCTGCTCTAGGCAGACAGATATGAACAGGAGGACTTTGTTGTCCAGTGGTGATGGGAGATGAGGCTTCTCGTGCATTCAGGTTGTTACTGGTCAGTGACAGTCAAGGTTGATGAACACCGTTCTTTTTCCTTCCGAATTAAATTATGAATTGCACATAAGCCTAAATCTATAGAAATGTAACGTGTGGACTAATTGTCTATCTGTCTATGTATATATGCATGCATGCATGCATGCATGCATCTATCTGTCTGTCTGTCTTTCTGCCTGCCTGCCTATGTACCTGAGTTTGTTAACAATCTCCTATAGTCCAGGCTAGTCTTTTTCTACTACTGTAGCACAGCCAAGGATGACCTTGGGCTTCTGATTCTCTGGCTGCCACCTTCCAAGTACTAGGATCCAACAATATATCCAGTTCTTGTTTGTTTTTAACGTTTTATTTTTAACTATGTGTCTTGGTTAAGGTTTTTATTGCTGTGAAGAGACCCCATGACCACATCAACTCTTCCAAAGGGAATATATAATTTGGATGACTTGCTTACAACTTCAACGATTCAGTCCATTATCATCATGGCAGGGAGGCGTGCAGGCAGACAAGGTGCTGGAAGAATAGCTGAGAGTCCAACATCTTGCAGGCAGCAGGAAGTCGACTGACAGTGGCATTGAGGGAAAGTTGAGCAAGAGACCTCAGAGCCCACCTCCACAGTGACACACTTCCTCCAGCAGGGCCACACCACCTAATACTCCCTTAGGGGAGCATTTCCTTTCAAACCACCATACTATGTATGTATCTATGTGTGATTATCTACATGTCAGGGCAGTGTCTGCAGAGGCTAGAAGAGGGAGGGTATGGGGTCACTCACTGGATCGTGAGTCAAGTTACAAGCCATTGTGAGCCATTCTATGTGAGTTTTGAAATCTGAACCCAGATCATTTAGAAAAACAGTAGGGCTCTTAACTGTGGAGCAATTTTTCCAGTTCCCTCTATGTCCAGTTTTTATGTCATGCTGGCAATCAAACCCAGGCCTTTGTGTATGTTAAATGAGCACTTTGCCTACTGAGGTACATTCCTAGACATTGTTTCAGGTTTTAAACTTTTAAATGGGGGAGGGGGATGTCCTTATAGGTGGATTTAGTCACCAGTCTGGCATGCTGCCTTACAACACAGGTCCTTCTGTTAAAAGTTATTCTAGTGGCCTCTCCAAGGTGAGTGCCTTGGCCTGGGGAAATGGCTCTGTGAAGTGCCTGCTAGGCAAGCATGAGGACTTGAGTTTGGATCCCATCACATGTAAATGCCAAGCATAGCCAGGATCTTCTAAAAGCAAGCTCTTCGCAGTGTGGTTGGTGTAGGTACAAAATTCAGTATGGCACAGAGCTCTCTGCTCAGCTGACCTCAAGTTCCCCTGCAAATCTTGAGCCCTGCCTAGACAGCCTCACACCTCTTTGTGAAACTGGTTTAAAAGTAGTCCTTCCAGTTTGAAGTGGAGGATTCTGAGACAAAGAGCTTGGGTGTGGCTTCCTCACCTAAGGTTGCCTGTTCACAAACAGAAGTTCAGTGACTGTAGGTCTACTGAAAGCAACTGTCACAGCGGTATTGTTGGGCATTCCCTGGCTGGGTGAAAGGGTGACTTTTATTCCTATGGCTTATATATTGCTACAAAAGGCAGGGTCCCAAGGGAGATTAGTGAATGTATACATTAGTTTCTGTACAGTGATAACCCAATCCATATGGCTCAGACATAAAGGAACTATTAAATTATATCCCGGTGTCTGTTAAATGTATCCACTCTGCAGTGATACCTGGGCTCACCTTCTCCTTAACCCAAATTAACACATGCTCTTAGCAGTCTCAAATCTAAGACAAGTCCCTGAGATGATCAAGTGACTGGGAAGACAGGAGAGAAGAAAATTAAAATAAACGATAGTGTGACCTTCTCACACTACTTGTGGTTTCTCAATTAACCAGAAGACACCCAGCTTCACGTTGCTGTTCTTTCAGTAATAGGTTTCACCTTCCCATTTAGTGCCAAACCACATGGGTGCCACACACAGACACACACACCTCTAATCAGATTGGCAGCAGATAGGATTAAACCATTAAGGCAATTAAGCTGTTCTTAGATAACATTTGATCAGTTCAATGAAAATGCAAATGCTTTCTTCTCTTAGATAAGTAAGCTGACAAAAGGTCATTCCACATCCTATAATCTTCCTTCCCTCTCTCCCTAATCGAGATTGCAGTATTTGGGTTTCAGAGCTCTGTGGACTGGAGGGCACTTTTCTTTATGTTCTATGTGCAGCGTTGCGCACATTCATGTGGGTAAGGGTACTTGTATGTGTGTGTGGTGGGGGTGTCTGAGCTGTGTAGGTGAGTGGTTATGAGTAAGGGCACCAGCACCTGTCCTGTGGTATGAAGGGGCAGTGTATGTATGGCCCATCCTTGAGATGTTTCTGGTGTGAACACTCACAACTGAAGATCCTTCCTCTTCCTCCTTTCTGTCCCACCTTAGTATGCCCTTTGTCATGTCTTTGTGCCCCCAATAGGCTCTGCACTGGACTTGATACACAAGGCTGCTTTCTTTTAGGAACGGCCTCTTCCCACAGTCTTCAAGTGCAAGTGGACCCTGTCCTGCCCAGTTGGAGGATGCTGTCTTCCAGTAGGCAACTTTCTTCTAAGCTTGTTTTGTGCTTGGCTCTCTTTACCAGTGTCTCCCCTGTGCTAGAATTTTGTGAACTTTTAGTTAATGTCTTTTGAGCCCTCTCATTTCCCTCCCGTGACAGAAGCTTAAGGGATCTGTAGTGTGCTCCCCTAGATTGCCTACAGAAGGACAGAAACAGTTCCCAGTTGGTGCTGCTGATTGCTAGTCCAAGTGTAGTTCTACTATGTGCTTGGGTTGATCTGGGGCTGGCAAAGTGGTACTTGGATACACACACACACACACACACACACACACACACACACACCTGCTTCAGTTCTCAAGAACATCTTGTAATCACCCTCCTGGCTTCAGTGTTTTTCTTGAGCCTTTCTGCCTCCATTTGGTTTTCTAGCTCAAAAACTCAGAGGGGAAGGAGAGACTCTGTCTCTTCCAGCTCCCCTGTGGGTGTCAGTAGTTTTAGATAGAAGAGAATGCCATCTAATTCAGAGATTTATAAAGGTCACCTTCTGGCCCCCAGTAATTCACTGAGAGTCGAGCCTTCTAGTTCGCAGAGCACGTTTCCTCCTTGCACAAGCGCTGTGCAGGTTCCCAATGCCCCTCTCCTCTCTTCCCCACTCTTTACACACAAGAACTACAGAGATATTTTTTTTCCTCCTCTTCTTTTACACCAACTCACTGCCTTTTCTTTTTCCTCTGGTATAAAGCTAGCAACAGAATGTACACACAGCTTCTTCATGGCCAAACCGCATTCTTCACCAGTGCCCTGTTTCAGATTGCCTGTATGATAACAGTTTGCGACTTCCATAATCAGCTGGCATGCCACCCTTCTGAGGTCTTAGGACATGCAGCCTTGGGTCCTGTTCCCTTCATTACTACTGTTTGCTACTTCTCTATGCCGAGCATGGGAGGCCCTGAAGACCACAGTTAATGAAAGCAATGGTTTCTTTTTTTATGTAGAGCTACCCCAGATTAGTATCATGAAACCTAGGCGGGGAAGTCAAGGCGGCTGCGTGAAGCTGCTGGTCACATTGCTTCCACAATCAGGAAGCAGAGAGAGATGAATGCTGCCTCTCTGTTTGTGTATGGTGCGGAATCCCAGAGCCAGGGATTGGAACCGCCCACCATGGGCCTGTCTTCCCACCTCAGTTAACAGAAGATATGACTGTCATTATAGATTGTTTTAAGTTGACAGTTAACTCTGACCTTCAGATGTGTTGTAACCATTCCAGTCTTTAGTGTACCTCATGTCAGCTTCCTTGAAGCCCCTTAAGCATTCTTTCCTAGGCTGGTTCTTAGTCCCTGTGCAGGGTGCTGTGTTACTCCTTCCATAATGTATCTAACCCATTTTTAGAGTTTTTTCACTTCTACCTCACGAATAATGTTGTACCTCGGTGGTTATTCCTTTGGAATACATTTCTCACAGGATCACTCAGTAAAGAGGAAACACAACTCTTTTAGAATGTGCTGTAGATGGTCACGTTTCACTTCAGCCAGTGCCCCGGCTTATGCAGCCATCAGTGATCTATGAAGGTGCTCACTGAAAAGCCACACACCCCTCTCTGGTTTCCCCTTTGCGAAAAAAAGAAGTCCATTTCACCACATAAAAATAAGTTCTTGTACATGATTTATAATGATTTAGGTTCACATCTCCAAGTTTATAAAAATATTGAATCTGGACTCTCTCCAATTTCTCTCTTAGTAGGAAGGCTCAAGTTCGGTAAGTAATTTTGTTAGCATTTTATTGAGTGGAGACATACACTTGGATTTCTGAAATTATGACAAGGAACAGACAAACAATTAATTAACTAATAAATGAATAATATCTGTTGAAACCTGAAGTCCTGTAAGGATTTATCTAAGCCATTAAGGAAAACTATGAAAGACACGGCTGCTTTTGTCTCCTTAAAGATGACTATTGGCAGGGATGACAGGCTGTAAGCGAAGTAGATTGTCAAACAACCACTGTCTGGTTTTCCATCACTTCCAGCTGTTGTTCACTGCATGGAGAGAAAAGCCCTTCAGAGCTGGCAAACAGGGCTTCTAGAGCAGTTAAGAGCATATACTGCTCTCACAGAGAACCTGAATTTGGTTCCCAGCACCCATGTCAGGTGTTTGACAACCACATGTAACTCCAGCTCCCAGAAACCCAATACAAGCATCTAGTGACCTGAACATCCATGAAAGTCAGTTCTGTAAGAAGCAGTGCATAACCAGGTATGGTTTGTGCACTTGTAATGCACACCTGTAATGAAAATTGATAGTTCAAGGTCTACCAGTTCTCAGCTACATAGTGAGTTCAAGGCCAACTTGGGCTGTGTAAGAACCTCAAAAACAACAGTGTATTACTAGGACCTGTGGGGTGGCCTACTTAATGCTGTGGCCTTTGAGTGATGCTGTATTGTACTCTAAGCACAATCACACATCACATATCTGCATATTTTTCTAGTATTCCACTTAGCACCAAAGCTCTAGTTACTTTAAATGATTGATAAGTCGTATAGCAAGGATAGTAGAAAATCATTATTCTATTGTGTAGTAAACCCCATGAATTACATCTAAAATGTTACTACTGTTTTTATGTGGTCTTTAAAAATAGGAAACATGAAGTAAATTTATTAAGTGGGTACATCTGTAGGAGAAGAAGCTGTTTTTTTGTTTTGTTTTGTTTTGAACTCAGTCCTGTTTCTTAAAGATCATATCGGCTCTTCAGTGATTGAGAAACATGGCTCAACTTGGCAGCTTGTTGCCTCTGGTCCTGTTTCACCTGTACCCTAGAGGAGTAAAGAGATAGGAGGATTATAGACCTAAGGCATAGCCTGCAGGATAACTTAGCAAGTAAGGGAACCTGTCACCAGAGCTGAACACCTGCCCCAGGACCCATGTGGTAGGAGAGAACTGACTCCCCAAAGCTGTCCTCTGACCTCTGCTGTGGCAAGCGTGTGCACACACAAGAAATACATGAAAAAAATAATAAAGTCCTAAGGTGAATTAACTTCATATGATTTATGTCCACGTGTCTGTTTTATTCATATGGGCACTTGTGCATTTGGTGGCTGGTGGGAGGGTTGCCCATGCACAGGTATTTGTGTGCATTTGTAGGGTCAAGGACAACCTCAAGGTCATTCCTTAGGTTCCATCCATCTTGTTTTTTGAGCCAGAGTCTCTCACTGACCTGGAGTTTTCAGATTCATCCAGACTGCCTCCTCCTGTCTCTACTCCAGCAGTGGGGTAACAAGGTCATGCTCCCATATCTGGTTTCTTGCCATGCACATTCGTGTGCAGGTGTGCGTGTGTGTGTGCACGCGTGTGCATGTGTGTCTTTAATAAGAGTCTAGGAATCCATTTCATGTCCTCATATTTGCAAGACAAGCACTTAACCAAATGAGCCATCTCCCCAGCTCAGTTCACATAATTTTTTTAAGGATTCTAGAATCTCCCTTACTAAGTCAGAATTGTTCCTTAGTTTTTGACCAGAATAATTACTTGTTTCTATTGTGGGAAAGGTAGAAGGGTGGAAGGTTAATTTTTCTGGGCACAGCTGCTTTCTAGCTAGCCAAATAGTCATTTTAACAGAAGATGGAAGAGACTGGAAATATAGATCAGTTGACAGAATGGCTGCTTAGTGTACCCAAAGTACTGGTTCTAGCACTATGTAGAGAAGGCATGGTGACACATGTCTGTGTTTCCAGCAGTAGTGTTCATGGGGATCTCACCAGGGATGACCACTCAGACACAGTTTATAGCCAACTGAAAGACTGTATTCCACCTGACTGGCACTATACTCGGGTACCTAGGACCACATGGACTGCTGAATATATATATGGTAAAGGGTTTTTAGAGGCGGAAACCACATGCTGGTATCTTGCTGAGTAGCTGCAGGGGAAGTTTGCACAAGCAGGCTCTTTTCCAGAAGCTAAGTTAGCTGGGTCATCTTGACCCTGGGTTCTTAGAGTAGTGTTGGGTAGTCTTCCATGGGATTTTCAATCAAGGAGATCAAGTTCCAGTTTCAAAATGGCCTCAACAAGAATGCACGATGGAGGAACCTCATCACTGTCTTGCCCTGCCATGGTGGGGAGGTAGAGGCAGGAGGCTTAGTAGTTCAGGGTCATTCTCAGGTACATAGTGAGTTTGAGCCAGCCTGGATTGCACAAAACTGTCTCACCAATACAAAATAAAATTTTAAAAAAGCAAAGCAAAAAAAATGGAGGAAGGAAAATAAAAATAGACCATCTCATTTGGATGGTTGAGAGTCATTTGCTTGTGGCATAGAAGTGATCTGTAATATTGCTTAAACCAGTGGTTGTCAGCCTTCATGATGCTGTGACCCTTTAATTCAGTTCCTCATGTTGTGGTGACCCCAGCCATAATTGGCTACTGTTACGAATCATAATGTGAATATGTTTGGAGATAGAGGTTTGCCAGTGGGGTCTTGACCCCATTGGCTGAGCTCTACTGGCTTTGAGGCTCTTGGGTTCAGGGTGTGTGTGTGTGTGCGCGCGCGCGGGCGTGTGAACACATAGAAGGAGATGTAAAACAGAGAATTCTTGGCTGAACCCTCTGTACTTGCCCACTGAAAGCAAATGTGCCCTGTCCAGACTGAAGAGTGCGTTCCAGCCAACTTGCCAGATCACTGCTGTGCTCCATCCCTGAGCTCTGGTCTGATCAGAAAACACTGCAAGAACATCCTGGTGAAATGTAGCTCCAGTACCTGGCTGTCTAGGTGCACAGCCTCCCAATCTCCACCCAGCCGTGTCCGCACACCACCCTTTTTATCTCTACCATCGAAGGGGATTTGGTTCATTTTTCTTTGAATACTTGTTACACCAAGATGGCATTAAGATGGTAAATACAGCTAAAATCTGATGTCTTTTAAAACAAAATGACAAGCTCTTTCAGGTTTTGTTCAGAAGTGAGGCTCACTAAGCCTAGATTATAATTTTACCGGTTCCAAAGGCATTTCCTGCAAACCTGCTTCCTTAGGCTATTTTGTGAGCTGCTTGTCTTTTTCCTATAATACTTGAACTTTTGTAAGACTTGAGCTGTTGCTTTAGTAGACACTAGTCTTATTGATTGTAAGGATGTCGTGAGATGAACATGGAAGATGCAGAAACCTCTATCAGGCTCCTGTTGGTACTCCGCTCTTGGTTGTCATGGTTGCTAAAGCTTTCCTGCAACCTAAGACTCACTCCTGTCTCCACATCCATGTTTCCCAAAGGTTTTTCATTATTTCTGCAGATTATTTTAAAATAATGAAGTTTAGGAATTATTTGAGAATTTCACACATGCAAACAGTGTATTTTGATCCCCTGTACCCCTTAACCACTCCCAGATCCACCTTTACATCTGTTGCTCTTCATTTCACTTTGTCATTTGTTTGTTTGTTTATTCTGGTAACCCGTGACGACTATTATGAGCTACTGCTATATTTATATGTCATTGGCTATCCAGTGCCTTGTGGTCAACTTACCAGTAATCATCATCTGCCAGTAGCTCCTCAGAGGTGGGTCCTGTGAGCTCCTTACCCTCCATGCACGAATGCGAATTGGATTGCTCTTGTTCAGGAAACCACAGATGCCATGAACTCATGAGTGCTGCCATCCTGTCGTGTCCGACAGACACGTTTCAATTCTCTCCAGTCCCTGCTTCCTACAGATTTTCTGACCCCTTTCTAAGGAATGTCATAAACACAAATTCTTTCTGGGCTTTGGCATGTTTCTAGTATGGCTGATTCTATCATGACACAAATGGTTTGGAACTCTGTGCTGAGTTCTAGAGCCTGCTTTCTCAAAGGGATCAGAAGAAGACTGTGACCTCTTTATCAGACCACGCATCTCCTCTCTGGGAGCAATTCCTACCTAGTATTCTGCATGTACCTTGCTGCTTTAGAAGGATGCTTATTCACCTCTCCTCCATTTGGAGAATTGTTTGTCTTTAAAAGAAGACATGGGGATAGCAAGATTGCTCATTGAGTAAAGGTTCTTGTTGCCAAGGCTGAGAGCTTTCCTTATATTTCTGGAATCCACATGGTTGAATGAATCAGTTTCTGTAAGTTGTCCTACTGTCGCCACATGTGTGTATAACATATGTGTGATTCACACACACAACACACAAACGAATATTTTGATGTGACTGAATTTTTTTTTTTAAAGATGAGGTTGGAAGGAAGGCTGTCTACATTTCATTTCCTTTAGCCTTTCATCCACAGGTGGTAGGAGGAGCCTGAACCTGGAGCTTGGAAGACCATGTTCTGGACCAAAGTGACTGTACTCAGTGAGCCCATTGTTATGTTTTCACATATCTTTATCACTGTGCGGGGTTCATATTTACCCCAACCTCCCTCTCTTGGCTCCCTTCCCACTGGTCCAGGCCTCTCCCAATAGTCCTCTTGTTTCTCTCTCCCTCTCTCCCTTCCTCACCCCCTTTTTTCTTCTATCCCTCCCTCCCTCTCTCTCTCCCTTCCTCCTTTTTTCTCTGTCTTCCTCCCTCCCAATCTCCATCTCTCTTTCCCTCATTCTGTCTTTTCTTTCTCCATATGTATATTGAGATCTTGCCTTACATCCCAGAGAAAACGTGCAATATTATTCTTTTCCCTCCTCTCCCCTTTCTTTGACTCCCCCTCTCTTTAGACTTCTTTCTCCACCTTCCTTTCCTGCTTTGAGACTGACATTTTCTAAGCGTTCTTTTTTATTTGAGATTAGATGGAATCAAAGGACATTCTTTGACTTTATATTTTGGAATCTGAGAGTGAATGTAGCTCACTTGGTAGAGTACTTCTCTAATACACATGGAGCCCTAGGTTTGATAGCCAGCATAGCATAAACCTGGTAAGGCCTTGCTGTCTTGTATTTCCAGCACTTGGAACGTAGGATCAATAAAATCCCCAGTCCAAAGTCATCCTCAGTGTCATTAAGATTTGCAGGCCAGTCTGGGACCTTTTCTGAAAAAAATAAAACAATTTTGGGGTACTTTTTGTATTTGGTCATCATCACTTGTGTCTGAGGTTTTGTTTGTTTGTTTGTTTGTTGGATTGTTTTTTTATTTTTTAACTAAGATATTAAACTCACTATCAGTTTGAAGCTCCTTACAAATTATCTGTCTGCTTCCAAAATAAGAAGCAAAGACATGAAGCCTGCCTTCTCTCTTTTGTCCATAAAAGTAAAAAGAGCATCTGCTTCCTCTTAATAATAGAATCAGTGTGTATTTAATAGAGGCAGTGATTTGTCCTCAAGCTGAGTTTAGATTTGAAAAGATGAGAATAGTAAAGCCTGACAGCCAGCCCACAAACCAATTAAGGATTTCTAAGCTGTCAGAACATGGGGTGGAGTTCTTCTCTGTTCTCCACCGACAACCCTCACAATAAAAGAAAATTAGATCACCTAAACACATTTTCAGTAAAGATGGGACTGAACACAGGTGACAAGACAAAAGGTGGGTTGTCAGCTAGACCGGGGTGCAAGCCATCAGAGCATCACAGAGCAGGGTGAGGAAGAGAACTGCCTCTCAGAACTGCTGCTAAGATGTTCCGGCGGGTCCTGTGGGAAGCCGCAAGTCACAGGGCGTGTGTGTGGATGTGGCTAGGGTCACTTGGATCTGAGCTTTTCATTTTGTATAGTTCTGAATCAGTTCCTGAGCTGGCTTCATATGCCTTGGACAATATGGGTCTAGAAAACAATACATTTTGTGACACGTATGTCAAGAAACTGCCCAGAAGGGGTCTGGGAAGATGGCTCAGTAAATAAAGCATTCACTAAACAAACAAGAGGACCTGAGTCAAATCCCCAGAACCCACATAAAGGCCAGCCACAGTAGCATGCATCCGTAATCCCACTCATGGTGAGATGGGAGGTAGAGATAGGCACGTCCCAGAAGCTCATGGGCAAACTAGCTTGGTGTGGATACCATTATAAACTAGGATTTGTATTTGAATAGTGTGAAATTTTTGCCTTTTGGTGTCTGGACCATGAAGTTTAATGTAATATAGTGGAATTTTATTTAAATAAGGATTGTTTCATGTGCATTCTGAGGCTACCTAGGGGTTTCATTCCACTTGTCTTCTTTCTCAGCTAAAGAACAAAAAGATAAAAAGGCAAAAATTATTGTACTGGTTAGTTTTTTATCGTTGCTGCTGCTGTTAATTTGACACAACCAAAAACATTCTAGGAAGAGAGAGCCTCAGTTGAGGGATTCAGATTGAACTGCAAACATGTCTGTGAACGACTGTCTTGAATGTTGAATGTTGATGTAGGAGGGTCCAGCCCACTGTGAGCAGCACCGTCCCTAGAGAGGTGGGCCTGAGCTGTGTAAGAAAACTTCCTGCCTAAGTCCCAGCCCTGACTCTTCCCTCAATCATGGCTTATGACCTAGAAGTGTAAACTGAATAAAACCGTCCTCCCCATTAGTAGCATTTGGTCAGTGTTTCGTCACAGCAGAAAAGTAATCAGAACAAATGACTTTGGGTCCAGAAGGAGAGTCCCATCACTGTGACAGTAAATCTGAACCTGACAGCCTTGAGCCTCTCATCACAGTAAGGATTCATTTGAGAAACAGCCTGGAATTGGCACATCTTCCCACAGCCCCAGAAAATCCTTAATATACATGAATTGATGAGCCCACCATAGTTCACCTGCGGTAGATGCTGTCACTGCTGGGGCAGCTAGTTAGTAGAAGTGACATCAGTCAGCCCCAGGGCCTGCCTGTTCCTCCTATCACAGATTCATGGAGAAAAGTTGTGTGGGTCGTGTCACAGCAGTGGCCTTCAATTGAGAAAAATTTCTCCAAGCTTCATAAGCCAGGGCATGGCACAGAATTCCTCAGCCCTGCTTATCCACCCAGAGATACGAGGATGGCAGGACCATGGATGAGGAGCGTAGCTACCCTGCATTGGGGCCACTGCTGTCAGAAAGGACTCCCACAGACTTCATTAGCTGCATTTTAGCACTGGAGCCCACACCCCTTGCGTGGCTGGAGCAGTGGTTCAGATAATGATGGCCCTCCAGTTGTTATGGGCAGACCCCATTTTCTTTGTAATCAGGAGGTTGCTTCCTAGTCCCGTCTCCTAACACAGCCCCTAGCTCTCAAGGACATGATGAACTTTCCTTCCTTCCTCTTTTTAGGTTTTGAGTGTGTGCTTGTGTGTGTGTGTGTGTGTTTGTGTGTGTGTGTGTGCGCGCACGCATGCGTGCATGTGCTCGTGGGCCTGTGACCTGTTTGATTTTAATGTTTTGTTTTGATGTCTTTTGAGACAGGGTTTCTCTGTGTGATATTCTCAAATGTCCTGGAGCTTATCTATAGACCAGGTTGCCCTCAAACTCAGAGATCCACCTACCTCTGCCTCCCAAGTCCTGGGAATAAAGGGTTGTACCACCATGCCTGGCTCTTTGGCCTGTCTGAAGCTGAAAATTCACTTTGGAAGCTGTTGCTGCTTGGACAAGACTTCTCCTGTGTATGTATGAAAGAACATCTATTTCTTTCATGTCTCTTGTTACTACATGGCAAGGTAGTAGGATGTAGATTTTTGAATCTTAATGAAGTCATCTTAAGCTGTGAGACGGTATTTGGCAGGAGTATTGTGCAGGAGATAATAACTGATACCTTGAGTACTTCCTAGGTGACCAGCATAGCATTTTAACACTGTTTTTCTTTCTGTTCTGTTGCTGTCCTCAAAATACTTAAGACGAAAGGCAATTTGGAAGAGAAAAACATTTATTCTGCTTACAATTCCCGGTCATGGACTGTCATTGAGGGAAGGCAAGTCAGAAAATTGAAGGTAGGCCCCCGCTTGCTCTTCCATACAGCTTATCACTGACCGAGAAACTCATTTCACAGCCACAAGTACAGCAGGAACCGTAGAGGATGCTGCTTGCTGTCTCACTTGCCAGCTTCTGATTAGTGATCTTTCTTGTGTAGTTCAAAACCACCTGCCTAGGGAATGAATGGTGCCACCCACAGTGGGCCATGCCTTTATACGACAATTACCAGTCAAGACCCACACCCGCACAGGCGATCTGGACAGTTCCTCAAGTGAGTCTTTCTTCTCGGCTATGTCAACTTGACAGTTAGAGCTAACTTAGCCAGACCTTTTTAATTTCAACTCAAGGAATTTGAAGAATTCATTATTGCCCAGTTTCCTGAGAATTTGGAGAAACCAAATTAGAGGAGTGAGATCTGAGGATCTAACCCAGAGCCTCATGGTTTGTAGACTAGAGAACAGGACATGGGGAAGAAAGAATAGAATGTTGCTTAGTGAAGTTTAGCGGTTATAGTGGTGGGTTGAGAACCTCAAGGAATTGTAGAAGTAACAACTTTAAAGATATATTTATTTATTATGTATGCAGTGTTCTGCATGCATGTATGCCTGCAGGCCAGATATCATTACAGATGGTTGTAGACCACCATGGGACTTGAACTCAGGACCTCTGCAAAAGCAGCCAGTGCTTTTAACCTCTGAGCCATCTCTCCAGACCGAGTA
This sequence comes from Dicrostonyx torquatus, assembly GCA_028555095.1. NCBI lineage: Eukaryota > Metazoa > Chordata > Mammalia > Rodentia > Cricetidae > Dicrostonyx > Dicrostonyx torquatus. The sequence goes on from JAQHUG010000111.1 coordinate 4,709,965, forward strand.
ACAACTTTAAAGCAGTTGAGTGTGTGGGGCTACATAGTTGACTGGGAGATTAAAGAGGACCTCTTCTGTAGGACCTGAATTCTGTTTCCAGCACCAGAGTAAAGTAGCTCACCACTGCCTGTAATTCCAGCTCTGAGGAATCTACTGCCCTCTTCAGGCACTGCACTCAAATGCACACAGTTAAAAACGACAAAAATGTGTGGCACAAAGACAAAGGGGTGTCAGGCTGTCGTTTTATGTTGACTGAATTATGATTGAGAAAGGGTCTTCATAATGCCCCACTTCTCCCTTCTGTGTGTCAGGTACTGGAGCCCGAGTTCCGCTGTAACACTATGGGTATGGACTGCATGAATTAAGGAAGACTCTCCTCTTTGGGGAGGTGGGAGAACATCTATGAATGTCAGAAGGATGCATGCAGTTTTGCCAGAAAAGTGTTTAGAGGCGAGACAAAACCCCCACTCTCATTAAAGCCTTGTACTGCTGCTCCAGGCTCTGACTATTTATGTGTAGATATGCTGTGCCTACCGAGGCTATGTTAGTGCTGCTGGGACCAGAGTGGGTGTTTTATACACCATGTCTTCCCAAGCAAGATGGAAAGAGCTTATAAAAGCCGTTTCCAAGGAGTCGACGGATGTTTTAAAAATTTATAAAACAAGTGTTCACTTACGGTTTCATTTGAGTTTTACAAAACATCTCTGCTTGAGTCTTGCCATCTCAGCAAAAGATTCTGGGATCAAAATGAATAAAACCTGGAAGAACATAATAAAGTTAAAAAAAAAAGTGTAAATGAGGCATCAAGTTGCTGGTGAAAGGGATGTCAAGGCCTAAGTGATCCCTTCCTGCTGTCTCCTGAATGGAAAGAAGAGAGGTTTAGTCTTCAAGATCTCTGTCCTTTGAATAAGCAGAGGGATTTGTGAGGGGAGGGTGAGAAGTGTATCCATAAATGATAATGTTCCGGTCTCTGATCAGCTTTTTTGTTTTAACGAAAGGGAGATAGATGAGGAGGTTACAAGCATTATAGCACCGGACCCCTCTACTTCTTTAGGAGTTTCCCAACACCATGACATTGATAAGAAATAAAAAAATCAATAAATATTTCAATTCAGATGTACTGTCAGGAGATGTGAAACGTGAGGTCAGACAGACCTGTGGACATTAAAACGTTCTTGTTAATTCTTCTCTCATGTTTACTTTGGTGAAGGTTTTTTTTTTAAAGATTTATTTATTTATGTATGTATACAGTATTCTGCCTGCATATATGCTTGCAGGCCAGAAGAGGGCACCAGATCTCATTACTGATGGTTGTGAGTCACCATGTGGTTGCTGGGAACTGAACCTTCAGGACCTTTGGAAGAGCAGGCAGTGCTCTTAACCACTGAGCCATCTCTCTAGCCCCCTTAGTGAAGATTTTAATCAAAACAAAATAGGATATCTGCTGAGGTCAGTTGGTAGAAGGAGGAGGAGAAAACCTCTGTGTGAACGCATGTGCACAAATGCGCATGCAGGCAGGTATTCAGTTTTCCATGAAGATGCCCAGTGCACAAAATTGGGTTTCTTCCTCTTTTATATCTAACTTTGTTTTTAAGACCGGACTTCCCCCTGAGGCTGAAGCACAACAATTTAGCTGGTCTGGCTAGCTCTCAAGCTCCAGAATCTACCTTCCCCTCCAGCCCCAGTGCTGGGGTTGCAGAGGCACACACTATACCTTTGCATGTGGATGTTCTAATCCAAGCTTTGTGCTTGCACAGAAGAACACTTTCCCAGCTGAGCTGCCTCCCCGTACACAGTGTATATTTTTGATCACATTTGTTCTTTCTAGTTTCCCTCAAACCTCAGGCTCCCAACACCTTGGGAGCAAATGCAAGAAGTTGTTAATTTAAGGTAGTGTTGGAACACGGTCTACAGTTGGCCTTGACGTGTGGCCCCGTGGTGTCTTTACCTTTTCAGAGCCGTTCTTTCCGTCTGGGAGGAGGGTTTTTGAACAGTGCCCTTGTCGAGCTCATGTCTGGTTGGGAAAGCTGGTGAAAAGAACAAATAAGTGAATTAATGAATTTCTAAAAGTCAGTTCTCACTCAATCCCTTGACCAAATTATCTGAAACTGACTCATGAAGACTTGCTTAGCCATGTTTTTCACCCTGCTGTCCTGAAGCGCTTTTGTCACATATTAATTATTTAGCCTTTCCGTCTGGAGCATGATCTGTTTCTGTTTATTTTCCTTACTGTCTACATGCAGTCTGGCAGAAACTCTGCCCTAGGTACAGTCTTCATTTTATTCCTATCATCCAAGAGTCCATAGCTATACAAAAAGATGATGTCCCTCTCTCCCCTTATTTGTGTGTGTGTGTGTGTGTGTGTGTACGTGTGATGCACATGCAGTGAACATTTGTACATACTACGGAGGCCTGATGTCAACCATGGCTGTCATTCCTCCGGCGTTTTCCACCCAGTTTTGAAACAGGTCTCCTCACTTCCTTGGAACTCACCAAATGACTAGATTGCTGATCCCCAGGAGGCTTCCGTCTCCACCACCCCTGACTTTATATGTAAGCTCTGGAGATCAAGCTCAGGTCCTTGTGCTTGAGCCGCAAACACTTTTAACTTCTGTGCTGTCTTCCCAGCCCCATAAGCTCCGTCTTTATTCAGCATTAGGACCAACTCTATCTTTTTTTTTAAATAAATCACCTTTCTTTGGTTTAATCCCAAACCCAGGTTCTGTGTAGAGACTTCCAGCAACACCCTTCTTGTTTAAGACAGTTGGAACCCCCTCTGAAACCAGAGTTTGAGTTAATCCTCCCGAAATTGCAAGTAGAAGATAATTCTCAGGGGAAAGTGGGATACCATTTTCTTAAGATAGAGCTGACAAGCACAGCAGATGTCTGTAGGTATGAAATAGCAGAGCCATGACTGCTTGGTTCTATGGTGAAGTCAGAGCAAGCAAAGCGAGGGGAGGGCACAGGTAGTGCTGGCACTCGTGTGTTTTGGTTCATCTTCTGTGTCATTTGACATTCGTTCCTTGATACAAGCCTGACACACCACTGAAGTGGAATTGGTAGACTGAGAGTTTGGTGATGAAGACCACAGCAAATATGGATTTGCAGCGAAGAGCTTTGGGGGACTTGGAGGATCAGATCTCTTAAGGGAGACAGTGCTGAAAGGCTCTGAGATTTCTAGACAAGTTAAAAGGGGGATACAGTGTGGTGTACTGAGAAGGAGACTCCCCTGTTTGACCTAGATGTGAATAATCATTTCTGCTGTTAGCAAATCCAGCCAACCACAACACCATCTGAGTTTCTTAAGGCACATATTTTGTTTTTCCGTGAGGGAAAATACTTTGAAATAGCTAGATGTGGATTCTGTACATGATGTGTATTGATGCCACGTTTAATTTCATTAGCTACAATATAGCATAGCTGTGCTTGTGAAACTGCTCAGGCCAGATGGCAGTGCCTTCTGAAGAAGAATGGTTCTGCCAGGTAATTGAATGTATCCTGCTGATGGAGTTACAATGGCCCATTTTCCCAATTCAGAGGAGGAAGTCTGATAGAAGAAATACACAATCTATTACTTAGACAGTTTTTAGCGCCAATCAGAGGTGAGTGTATGTGACAAGGAAGGAAGTCCTGCAGTGATGGCATACACATGGGGGATAAGAGTGAAAGCTGACCGTTTGTCAGTACTTACGTTTAGTTGGGAACCAAGGGGAGGCCTTGGCTTCCTCAGCTAACAACCAGTAGTCTCTGACAGGACCAGATGTTTCCAGATCATTGGAACCTTGTTGAAAGAATCAAAGAAGCACACACACAGCAAAGTAACACAGGGTTCTATTGAAAACCAGAAGTAAGGGACAGAATGGACAATTAATTGCAGTGGAGTAGCAGACTCTGAGGGAGACTTCCCCATGAACATCTGGTTGCTTCCCAGGGTTTCCCTTCATGGGGCTCAGAGAAGGGGAATTGGTTGGCAAGAATGAGTTGAGGGCGGTTTTTCATTTGATTGATAGGCTGGGAGTTTGTAAGCCTTTGTTTGATACATAAGTCCTTTTCCATGATACATCTGATTTTAATCATATTTATGCTTGTTCTAGTTTCATTTCTGTTGCTGTGATAAGGCATTCTGACTGAATGCAACTTTGAAGAGGACTTTATTTGGTTTACAGCTCTAGTTTATAGTATAGCATTGCAGGGAAATTGAGGCAGCTAGTCCCACCATGTCTATAGTCAGGAGAATAGAAATGAATATGCCCTATAGTACCTGCTTGTTGCTCATGCTCAGCAAGCTTTCCTCATCCTTACATAGTGTGGGGCACAGCCTAGGGAATGGTGGTGCCCTCAATGGGCTGGGTCTTCTATTTTCTCCTCCTCCTCCTCCTCATCCTCTTCCTCCTCCTTCTTTCTTCTTTCTTCTTGGTTTTTTGAGACAGGGTTTCTCTGTGGCTTTGGAGCCTGTCCTGGAACTAGCTCTTGTAGACCAGGCTGGCCTCGAACTCACAGAGATCCACCTGCCTCTGCCTCCCAAGTGCTGGAATTAAGGGCGTGTGCCACCACCGCCTGGCAGGCTGGGTCTTCTTAAATCAATTTACAGTCTTAACAGCCGAGGCAGTCCCCCTTAAACATGCCTACAAACTAACCTGATCCAGACAATTCTTCTGTTGAGGCTGTTTTCTCTCAAGTTATTTTAAGTACTGGCAAGCGGACATTCTAAACTAAGTTTTACAAGATGTAATCAGTGTAAGCATAAGATAGCAAATAGGGATTTTCCCCTGAAAATTAATTTTGAGGACATAGATTGCCTTACTTATCCAGGACCAGTCTTGACCAGGAAATGCTTCTGGATTGTTTGGCTGCAAAAGGGAAGTTGAAATAATTGCAAGGGAACAATAGATCAGTGTGACCCAATTGCTTTGTTTGGCAATGTTCTTGCAGGTGAGTAGCCAGGTGGGTACGGGCATTGTCTGGAAAGGGTTGTATGTGTAGCTTGAGCTGAGTGGAGTCTTGAGTTACTAAGCTATCTTTAAGCTCACCTGTCTCAGACCACTGCAGAAGTATTAGCAAGAGTGTATGCAAACACTTGTGGCCACTGGGCAGGCCTCCAGAGAAACCATGTGAGGTGTAGCTTTAGAGTGGAGTCTGGTTTTGCTAGATATGGTTGTGTTTACTCTAAGATATTGAAAGTCTTAGTTTATATGGTTCTTACAGATCCATAGTACAGAAATATCCTTGTGAAATTAACATAGGAGATCAAACTTCTCAAATACTGGCACTGAAAATACTTCAGTATTTATTGAAAAGAGTGCACTGTGCTTGCCTCCAAGTACCCTTGCTGCTGTGTTTCTGTGCACGAAATGTACAAGCTCCCAGTAGGGTGAGAATATGCTTGATACGCTGCTTGGGAACTTGGTAAGGTTCCTAGAGATGCTGTGCGGAAGGCTTACTAAGGACAAGCTGAGCTGTTAACAGAATCACATGACCAGTGGAAAGCTGCACCATGCATTTCTTCCCCTCTCCCTCCTTTCCCTGCTCTGTCCTCCTCTGCTCCCCCTTCTCTTCTTTTCCTCTTTTTCTCCCTTTCCCCCTTATCTTCACTACTCCTTCCTCTCTTCTTATTTCCTTCTTCCTCTTCCTTTTTATTTCCCCTCCTTTTCCTCACTTTATCCTCTTCCTCCTCCTTCTTTCCTTATTTCTTTGTAAGAAGCTCTGACTGTGTATCTCAATCTATCCTTCGACTTAGAATCCTCCTATTTTGTCCTTCCAAGGTACTGGAATATATTCCTACCCACCCAGATGTAACTAAACCAAATCTATCATATATTCCAAAGGTAGGATGAGAAAATATTGGGGGATGATAAGAAATTCAGACAGTGTAGAACTCGGCAAGTATGGTATCCTAATTAGCTTTAGCAGTCACTGTCAGCTTGACAGAATGAAAGTCATGTGAGAGGGACACCTCCATTGAGGAATTGCCTACATCAGATTGCTCTGTGGCCATGTCTTGGTGGGGCAATTGTCTGGATTGATAATTGATGCTGGAGGGCCCATTTCACTTTAAATAGTATCATTCCTTGGGCAGGTGGTCCTGGCCTGTTTAAGGAAGTGTGAGCCTGTGCATGAGCCATTAAGGGAGCCAGCAAGCAATCCTTCCATGGTTGCTGTCGCCAGGTTCCTGCCTCAAGTATCTACCCTGGCTTTCTTCTGCGGTAGACTGTGACTTGGAAATGTAAACCAAATACTCTTTTCTCCAAGTCACTTTTGCTTAGAGTGTTTGCTCAGAATGAACCTAGAACAGTAGCCCAAACCTTAAACAAAATTGATTTGAAAAAGTTAAGTCTTATAAATCAGAGTCCTGAGTGCCTGTCACTCTGTCTTCCACACACAAGAAATTGCTGGTTGACTTTGGATATTACAGATAGACAAATTCAGGGGCCCATGAAACCTACCTGCGAATTTGAGCACAAAGATGTCAAACTGATACTGGAATATGCCTGTGGCACCCTTAGGTGTAGAAAAGTGTCCCGCCATTGAGTCCTATTAGCAACCCACTGCCTACCTCAGCCCACACCCTGCACTTCGGTTCTGAGGCATCTCTGTTGGTGACTTTTACTGTGCACAAGACTCATGTCACTGTATCTTCAGCCTTTCTCTCACTCCCTCTCTCTTCCTTCCTCCCTCCCTCTCCCCTTCTCCCCATTCCTATCATCTTTCCCCTGCTGGTTAGCATCAAGGTCAGCCCAGAATAAGAGGCAATCAGCCCCAGAGTGTCCCTGAAAGAGCCCTTTGAAGGAACCCCCCTAGAGGCCGCTGATGCATTCTCTCCAAAGCCTGGTGATTGCCTCTCCAGGTTCTCTAGAGGGTCTGATTGCTGCTTTCCTTCCCTGTACCTTTTCTGTAAACCCCTCCTCCCATCCTGTCTTCTGTGGGATTGATTGGCCTCTTCCCTTCTCTCAAGGCAGCCACTCTCCAGCTGTCTTAGCCTCTGTTCTCTGCCCTCCCAGTTCTGGGTCCCTTTGATCCATAAGCTTCCCATTGTACACTTAAACACCTATAGCACCAAGATGAACACCCTAGACAGTTCAGCCTCTCAGTACTGCTATATCTACTGCTTCCTCTATTCCTGACTTCCCAGGAGTAGAAACACAAAAGCAATGGACACCAGGACCAGCCCTGTTGCACTTACTGGCACTTACTGGCTAGAAGAGGGTGCAGGCCCAGGTACTGCATGCTTTACTCAAATGCAAAGCTCAGTCACTTTCAAGAGATGAGATCTATTTTGTTTAAGTCATTTCTTTAAGCAAGGTTAGAATTTTTATCCCCATTTGCTGCTTTTGATACATTGTTCCTTGTAACCCAGGTTGTCCTCAACTTCTCTTTGTAGCCCAAGTTGGCCTTGAACTCCTAATCTTCCTGCCTCTACCTTATGGGCTCATTTGACAAACAGTAAATGAGTGTGTGTGTGTGTGTGTGTGTGTGTGTGTGTGTGTATGTGTATTGGAGCAACAGCAGGAAGGAGGTGTTGAGCCTTCAAATGCTATTAACATGCTGATTGAAACCTTTGAATTCACCCTAGTGCTTGGTCATAGCTGTATAAACACAGTCAGATAACAGTGGACAGAAAGCACCAAGCACACTCCATGATTAGGATAATGGAATATGCATGGGTTTCAGCTTGGAGCTTGTTTGCTGCCAGTCCTATGCATCCACCCCACCAGGATGTACCATTCTGCCCCTTTATCTAATGGGCACTGCCTTCTGAATATCCCCAGGTGTTCTTGCTTTCCTCAGAATGCTTATCTGTCAGCCTCTTGCATGAGTTTTGGGGGAGCTAGTTATGGAAGGAAAAGAAATGAAGAACATCCGTCATGTATGGCACTATACAGATTTGTTCTTCCAGAGAAAATTGCCTTGGGAGCACTTCTTCTCCCACACAGGGCACCTGAGTATTTAGAGGATGGCAGAAGATAACGTGTGATTTTTTTTCCCCCAAAATGTTTTGCATCCTCAGAACTTTTATCTGATAATTTTCCATTCAGAGCAAAACATGAGCCTCGCTTGTGTGCACCCAGGGATGTGTGCATTTGGAGATCCTGAGCATTGACCTGTGTCCTTTAATATTCAGAAAAGGTGAGGTTGGTCTAAGCTGCTTAACTGAAAGGATCTCCTGAAGTGGGGGGTGGGCGACATATACAGAGGTCACAGGATAACGGAAGGTGCCTTCTACCTTGCTTAAGACAGCGTGTGTTTGTTGTTGTTTCCTGCTGCTGTGGCCCATGAACTTCTGGAATTCTCTCACTGATTCCCATCTCTTCTTAGGAATACTAGGATCAGACATGTGCTATACATCCAGCATGGATGTTGAGAAGAATACAAACTCAGATCCTCATGAGGTTATGGCAAGTTCTTTTACTCACTGGGCCATCTCCTCTGCCTGAGAATCTCTTGTGTTTCTCACCTCCTCCTTGGACATTCTTGGTGTGATGTTGTGTGAACCTTGATCGTTCTTTCTTTTCCTTTCTTCTAGTAGCATCTCAGCTCCTGTTCTTACTGAGACATGATAACTCTAAAACACGTACTCTTGGTATTCATCTCGCTCTGCAGCCTCAGGGAAGCTCCCTTCAGGCTTTTTCAAATACAGAGAACTCCCCAAACCCTACAACTAGATTCATGGACTCTTGGTTCCAGACAGGCAGTTGAACAGCTTGTCCTTAGTACTACTGTGGGATTGGGTATAGTAGACCCCACTATAGGATTCTTACTTCAGAAACTAGTTCCTATGAAGGATGCTCTTACATGCAGAATCTTTAACAGGTAGGCTCATAACATAGAGAACAAGATGTTTTTTAGAAAACATTTATTTTTTATTGATGTGTATATGTTTGTATGTACATTTGCGTGCCTACAGAGTAAAAGGAGGGTTTTAGATGCCCCTGGAGCTAGAGTTGTGAGCCATTCATTGTGGGTGCTGAGACCCAAACTCCAGTCCTCTGGAGCAGCAATAAATGCTCTCATAGGTGAGGAATCTCTCTGACACCCCGAAATGCTTATAGGCAAGGTAAGTAAATCTATTGCTTTGCTGTCTGTCTGTTTCTGACAAGGTCTTATGTAGCCCCATCAGGCCATGTATTCACTATTCAGCTCCTGATGATGAAGTCTACGGCCTTGCGTGTGCTAGGCAAGCACTGTACCAATTCAGTTGCATCCCAAAATCTGATTTTTTTTTTTAATTCACAAGTTAACACAAAATTAAGCAACAACCTGGTTCTCTTAGGTATTTGATTTCTATCCATGCACAAAGCCAGAGCTGGGTACAGGCCAACAGCTAGTGTCAGGAAGACTGCAGGTTATCACAAGGGAAGACTGAAGTACACAGCCCTGGCTCCTCAGGGTTCCTAAGGTCCTGCCAAGCCCTCTTCCAGACAGCAGCTTGGAACCTCATCAGCACGGCAGATGGAACCTCGGGGGTCCTCGTTCAGGAGTCTCAGGATTCCAAGCTGTTTGGATGTGTAGGCTTTGAAAATGCTACACTCCAGGGGAGCCGCATTATGCTGCTTAGGCATCGCCATGGCACATGCGTATGCGTTTCCATTTCTGGGACATTCATTTTGTTGTGTGTGTCCCTGGGACTGCTCCCACAATCTTAGCAGAGGACGGATCCACTCTGTGTATGCAGGCTTCATTGCGTGCTATGTCTTTCAGAGTCCTTAGTCCTGCTCCACTCTGGTTAGTCCTCTCCTCCAAAGGCTTCCACAGAGAGCACATCATGACCTAAGGACTAGTCCACTCCCGTCACTGGCTAGATAAATCAAAGTTGAGACTGTTTAGCTCTGTCACCAGAAGTGCTTGTCATTTGTAGAGACGTTCCAGTATACTATTAAGCAAAGTACATTATAGACAGGTACAGGACTCTGCAAAACCCTGGGACAGATGCTAATGGCATTTTCTTTAGGCTTCTTCCTCACAGGATTCTGGCTGCCAGTGTTAGGAGGCGACAGCAGTGTGTCTCTTAGGGAAAAACATGGATATCTATTGAAGGAAAAAAAGAAAGGAAAGGATGAACAGAATTAAGTCATCAGGAACCTATATGTGGGGTTTTGGAAATAGCTCAGTTAGTAGAATGCTCGCCTAACTTGCACAAGTCTATACCCAACGCCATATATGCTGTACATGCTTTACACTTATATAAACTCAGTGCCTTAGAAGTAGAAGCAGAGAGATCAGGAGTTCGAGGCCACCCTTTACTACATATCAGACCTGAGGCTAGCCCGTCTGAAACCACAGGACCAAAGAGCAGTCTGACCTCCAGGCTTTTGAAGGCAGCATCGAAGCACACATTGCTGCAAGAAAAGCTTCCGTAGGACCATCACACATCAGTATCGATGAAGAACCAAATGTACATGACACAGTGTGGGTCCCCTTTACCCTCATACACGGGAGGAAAACATCCACAGTTAAACTGAGTATAGATATGTAAGGTAGATCAGCCAGGATCTGCCCATTCATGGACCTCTTTAGTTGCTGCAAGCCTCAGAAGTCAATGACTCAGTAAATTTCTTTCTGATTTTTTTAAAGAAAGCTTAAAGCTAAGAATTTCAAATTCTGTAAACAAATATTAATTTTTAACAGTAGAATACCAGATCTGACTTTGTGAAAAGATTTGCACTATTAAATAACAGAACATCAAATTGAGATGCTCCTCATCCTTCTCTTCCCCCTCTTCCTCCCTTTCCTTCTCTTCTTCTTAATATTGGTTTGTTAACACTGGAGAAACTGGTGTATGGTAATTAACTTAAAAAGAGACTATCAGTCTTAACCATGAAATGTCCACACTAAAACACAGAAGTCAGCACAGATATCCTGGCATCAGGTTTTTGCTCTCAAGGGATGGCTGTCTGCACCCCGCCCAACTGAATGCTAGGGTCACAGGCCATATGCCACCATGGATAGCTTTTATGTGGGTGCTAGAGTTCAAATTCGGGTTCCTTTTTTAAAAAAATTTTTTTTAAATAAATGTGCGTTGGTGTTTTAGCTGCATGTATGTCTGTATGAGGGTCCTAAAATTACAGACAGTTGTGAACTGCCACAACTGGTGGGGGTGCTAGGAATCGAACCTGGGTCCTCTGGTAGAGTAGCCAGTGCTCATAAGCCTGAACCATCTCTCCAGCCCCACAAACCCAGTTTCTGCTTGTGCAGCAAGCCCATAGCTAACTGAGCCATTTTCCTGGTCCCCTTCATTGCCTTGTGGTCATATACCTGTTACTTGTTAAGCACGTGTATAGCCCATTGGTCCACTTTCCTCATTAAATTATAGGCACATTTCCTTCCGTTGCTGTCCTCACCTGCCACCGAGCCATTGTGTTGGTCCTGCTTTGTTTTTAGGTTTGTGGCTCATTCTCCAACATAGCCAACTTCCTTCATTGATCGTGGCATCAGGGACTGATTCAGAAACCCAGCCCTGGAAACTTAAAACTCTGCAGACACACACAGGGCAGACCTTTGCTTTTCCTAAAGGCTCTCTTCCTCTCCAGAAACTGAATTTTTCATGCAGTAATTAAAATTTGTAGGTCAAGCGTCCCAGGGCACCTCTTGCTAATATGGGAAGGCGGTGATCAGATTCGTTTGTGCTGCTCTTCCCAGCGCTGAGATTTAAAGGATGAAGGGTGACATTTTCCCCCATTTTGTAAATTAATACCATTGATCTGCCTAACAAGAACAAAGTTAGGCTTCAAAATACCAAATGATAAAGAGATTAAGACTTTAAATGGCTTTCCAAAAGGCAACCTCTATTGTAAGGCTGCAAGCTGACTATTGAACTTTCAATTAGAATTTCTAATAGGCTATTGACTTAAATGGATAAAATGTTGCAAGTGATAGCTTTCAAGATGACAGAGATTGTTTCTTACATTCTGGAATACTACTTTATGGTGGTATACTGTTCTGGAGGGAGAATGAGAACATACTGCCTTCTCTCTGTAGAGAGTCTGCTGTATCTCTGTTGCAGCTTCTTCAAAGGTGAATAAATACATTTTAAGGACCGCGTTTTGGAAATGTTTCCTGTTTTGTGTATTTGATGAGCACCGACTCTGTGAAATCTTTTAATGTAGTGGAAGGCCCTTTAGCATCCTGGAACACTTCTGAAAATGTTTAAAAATTTTACATTTATTTAGTGTCGTGTGCATGTGCATGTGTGCGTTCACATGTGTGTGTGTGTGTGTGTGTGTGCATATGCGTGTTATCTATGTACCAACACTTGCGTGGAGTCAAAGGATGTCTATTCTTCCACCGTGTGCGTTCCAGGGATTAAAGCCAGGCCATCGGGTTTGGTGAGCACCCTTACCTGCTGAGACATCTCTTCAGCTCCACTGTGGCAGTATCGTGCGTTTGTATATGCGAATATATGTGTGTTCAGATATGCAGTGTCGTGTGTGTGTGTGCATATGCATGTGGAGGCTAGAGGTCAACCTCAAGTCTCCTCCTCTACTTTCTTTTCATGCTTGTATGGCAAGTACTTTACTGACTCAGCAATTTCCCAGCCCCTGTTTCTACTTTCCTCCTCTGTCTTAGGCCTAAATGCAGGACCTTGTACTTGCTAAGGATGTGCTCTACCAGTGAACTGCACTCCCATCCCAGTGTTCTGCTTCTATGAGGACAGTTTAGTGGTTGTGTGTCTTGTGTGCCTTCACTTGGAGCATTAGCAGTTGCGCTGCCTGATGGCGTCACGAAGACCACATCCCCACACCTTGCTCTCTGTCTCTGCTGCCTACTCTCAGAATCTGTGTTTGTCTTCTGCGGAGGTCTTTGGAAGAGTGTGGCCCAGTGTAGGCCTTGTTATGAAACACTTGCTCTAATACATTTTTAAATACTAATTTTTCAAAGACTAGCCACCTCTTCTAGGATAAAGGGTTAATATTATGCTTATGTTACAGTGCATTAAAAACTCTAATTAAAACAGCATTACATTCCCATCTGCCAATCTCCAGTAATCTTCTTTAATTGCAGTAATTAAACTATATTTACATGTTCAGAATACTTGTAATTTAGCAAATTGCACTCTCTGCTCTACATTTAATCAAACAACCAGTTCCAGTATATTTAGTGTGGAAAGAAGTAATTTCAATGTTTTGATTACTATAGCAGATTTGACAGAGTAAGTGCCCCTCTAGTAGAGGCCTTGAAAGGGAAGGCAAACATGAGATACAGTCATGGATTTGATTGTCGTTCGAATGCCTAATTGCATGTTGGAAGATTAACTATTAAAGGATATCATGGCTGTGCTTGATATTTAGACACAAGCGATATTACAGCCAACAGCTACTGTCTCTTGGGAAAACTTGTTAGAGGTCATTGTGAAATTTAGTGAAATCTTTGCCTATCTTCTTTCTTTTAAGCTTAAGGACCATTTTATTATAGTTTCAAAAAAAAATTCAACATGTGACCGTGCTGTAAATCCTACAGTGTTGTAAATCCTACAGAGAAGAAGAGAGAAACCCCTGCCTTTTAAGTTAGGCATGGATGTCAGTAAGTAGAGGGCGGAGTCTTCAGAAAAACAGTGAGAGTCCTGGCTGTCTGGGAAAGCATGCTTAGGATTTTGGAAAGGATCCAAAGAAAAGACTTCAAAGGGAGAAAAGGAAAAGTTACACTTTTGGGTGAGAACTTAGAAAAGCCTGAGGGTCAGCATCAGTGAGGGTTAGTATCACGGAAGCATAGGCGCAGGTGAGCATTGGTGAGGGTCGTTATTGGTGAGGGTCAGCATAGGCTCAGGTGTGCATCGGTGAGGGTTAGCATTGGTGAGGGTCCGCATAGGCACAGCTGTGCATCGGTGAGGGTTAGCATTGGTGAGGGTCAGCATAGGCACAGGTGGGCATCAGTGAGGGTCAGCATAGGCACAGGTTGAGCATTGGTGAGGGTCAA
>JAQHUG010000111.1:4723993-4746803 GCA_028555095.1 Dicrostonyx torquatus
TTGAGCATTGGTGAGGGTCAACATAAGCGCAGGTGAGCGTCGGTGAGGGTTAGCATTGGTGAGGGTCAGCATAGGCACAGGTTGAGCATTGGTGAGGGTCAACATAAGCGCAGGTGAGCGTCGGTGAGGGTCAGCCCAGGTGCAGGTGAGCTTTGGTGAGGGTCATCTTAGGTGCAGGTGAGCGTCGGTGAGGGTCAAGATAGGCATAGGTGAGCATTGTTGAAGGTCACCATAGATGCAGGTGGGCATCAGTGAGGGTCAGCATAGGCACAGGTGAGCATTGTTACGGGTCAGTTTAGGTGCAGGTGAGCTTTGGTGAGGGTCAGTGTAGGCAAAGTGAGCATTGGTGAGGGTCAACATCTGTGAGGGTCAGCCTCACATGCAGAGGTGAGCATGCATTGCAGAGGCTCTGGCAGCAAGTGTTGGTCATAGTAAATATTGGCTACTATGTCTTCTACCTGATATCCCAAGGCTTTCCATGTAGTATGTCTGTTTCACCCCTTCATGTTAAGGTACAAAAGAAATCAGTGTTGAACAACAACAGCAACATATTTGTGATGTCCCTCAGAAGTGAATGGGTCTCTTCTCTGGGTCTTCTGATGTGTCTGCTTTGGCCCTAAACTGTTTTTCTACATCTGGCCCATTAGGCCACTTCCTTACCTTTATGTTTAGTTTTACCACCTCTCTCTTCCAGGTTGTTACACCTAACCCATCTCTTTAGCTTGTTCTACTGGATCCATCTCATTACCGTTTTAAAAGCAGAAACAGCGTTGCTAACAATGATTACATTAGAATCTGTTAATCAGCCCTAGACTTTTTTTTTTAAATACTCACTATTGCTTTGTTGCAGAGAACGTGTAGTTTCTGGGTTTTAATCTGTACACATTTGGGGTACTGGTATGGCTCTCCGATTTGTTTTATTCTTTGTAAAAGTTGAGGCAAAGGCTGGGGAGACAGTTCAGTGAGGAAAATGCTTCCCTTCCCTTGCAAGCATAAGGACATAAGTTCTATTCCCATTATTCATGGTTTTGTTGTTTGTTTGTTTTTTAAGCCAGGAATGATGGTCGGCGCCTGTAATCCCAGTGCTTTCGAAGCAGATAGAGGTGGATTCCTGAGACTTACTGGCCGGCCAGCCACCTTCACTTCCTAGCTAACAAATAACAAGGTGGATGGCATGTGAGGAACGACACTTGTGGTTGTCTGCTAAGCATTCACACAGATACCTATGCACCCATATGAACACACAGAGAAACACAAACATGCACACGTGCAAAACACCAACGCTCAAACATACACTAAAAACAAAAACAGGTGGACGTGACATTCTCTTTTCCAGTAGCTACTTTCCATTTATACAGTGCTAACAGTATTTCTTAGAGGAGGTCTCTCCCTTGGCTTTCAGATAACATACCACTTGGAATTACGCACTAATGAAAATGGAATGGTATGTCATGCTTCTGTTGAATGCTGGTCTTAAGCCTTGCTTCTTGACCAGGTGCAAAAAACAAAGCTACTCGGTTGAAAATGATAGATAGCTATGAGAATCTAAGCCTTTTTTCATGGTTCTTCTAGTGATTTGCTATGATATTGAGTGAAATGCTTTTGTACTTTAAATGTCATATTGGCAGAGACAGAGTGAAACTGGTAGGGCCTTGGCTTTTGTTATCCATGAAGAGGTCAAGATGAAAAATCTTGGTATAAAATACATACTGGATCCAGCCTGTGGCTAGAAGATCCTTTCTGCACAACTCTTTTCTTTGTTACTCATGTGAAAATTTAACTTCTTTAAATAAAAAAAAAAAAGACACGGGCTGGAGAGATGGCTCAGAGGTTAAGAGTCCTGATTACTCTTCCAGAGGTCCTGAGTTCAGTTCCCGGCAACCACATGATGGCTCACAGTCATCTGTAATGAGATCTGGTGCCCTCTTCTGGCCTGCAAGCATACAGACAGACAGAACACTGTATATATAATAAATAAATAAATCTTTAAAAAAAAAAAAAAAGACACAATTTTCCCCCTCCCCCAATGCTCTGATTGCAAAGAGATTCTGATTAATTTATGTTAGATGCCTATAAAATATAAATACCAGGACAAATTAGCCTGTTAAGGTGAAGTTCAAAGCCACGTGTTGCTGGCAAATTGCACGAATGTGGTCTTAGTGTCCCAGAGAGGCTACGAAATAGAGGAAGGAGCAAGCCAGGGTGGATGTCTGTCTGTCTCTTAACCTTTAAACCTTCTGGGGTTTCTTCTTGCGGTGGGGGTAACTGAGCACACGTAAATTATTGAGCTGTTTGGTTTTTTTCTGTGTGACATACTGTCTGTACCTACCTATGGGAATACATGCACATATATACCCACATATGCACATACATGTACACTACAGAATCTATAGGCCTTAAGAGGTTTCTTGGTGGTCCAGCACAGATATGGAGAGATGTACAGAAGGAATGAGGTAGACCTAGAGAACATAAGTTGTAGGTGTCCCCCAGTACTTTATTTTAGATCTGTGGTGCATTACTTCTTTCCCAAATAATTGATTTTCAGAAACTGTGAACAAAGGGTGTAGGAGAGGTTTGATTCTTGTTACTTATTTCACACTTTCTTATTAGAAGTGCTAATGAACAATAAAGAATAGCAATATTGGTAGTAATAATTGTAACCTCAGTCCCTAATCCAAAAAACAACACACCACGTTTTGGTTAACTAAGAATATACTTAATGAATTCAGAAGGTGAGCTGTTCTCATTCGGTTGTTGTGTTTTTCTGTGGGGGTCGGCATGGGAACAGAGTCTCAGGTAGGGTCTCATTCAGGCTGGCATTGGAATTGGTGTATAGCCAAGGTCTTGAATCTTGAACTCCTAGTTCTCCTGCCTGTGAGTTTCTGAGTGCTGGGATCACAGATGTGTGCCATCGCTGTTGGTTTCTGTGGTGCTGGGGACAGAACCCAGCACGTTGTGCACACCAGCAAGTGCTCTGCACACTGAACCACATTCTCATTGTGATCTTTTCTCATGCTTGATCCGCACCAGAAATGCAGGTGTGGAAGTCAACATCCTTAGTATATTCTAACATGTAAATCTCTAACTTCTAGAACCATCCACCTCAGCTTAAGAGAATGTGGGGACTGGCATAGCAAGACTCCAGCGTTTAATTCCACCAGCCAGAGTTTTAGCATTTGCACTTCTGCTCCCTTTGCACATCATTTCTCAGCCCCAGGAAGTGACTTGGTGCTGCCAGGAAAGCTGTCACTCCTTTTGGGAAAGGTTTCATTTTCTTTTCCCCCAGTGGTGGGAAGGTGTTTTGAGATTCAGACAGATTTCCTATGTAGGGACTCCTAAATGCCAAGTTGGGGCCTGGGGAACTCAGTGGATAAAGTGTTTGCCATGCAAGCCTAAGAACCTGACCTTGAATTCCCCAGCACCTACATAAAGCCAGCTACAGTGCACAGACCTACAGAAAGATGGAAGGCATAGACAGGAGAGATCCCACAAGCTCATGGGCCATCCAGTAGAGACAGGAGAGTCATCACAAGCTCATGGGCCATCCAGCAGATACAGGAGAGTCCCCACGAGCTCAAGGGCCGTCCAGGAGAGGCAGGAGAGTCCCCACAAGCTCATGAACCATTCAGTCTTGAATACACACCAGTATACGTAAGACAAGCATTGCCTCAAACTAAAAGGAAGGTGAACAGACACCCATGGTTGTGCTCTGACCTCCCCATACGCTCATGGTACACATATATACACACGTATACACACACTATTTGCACAGACACATGTATCGTGAACATAAAACTAAAGTTAAATAAGCTGAACTTTGTGGAAAATGCCCAGGTAACCTTTATATATAAATTGCATGGAGCTCAAACCGCCCCCTGAGACAGAGTTGCTTTTCCATGGAAACCTTTACACTGATGAGCGCTCTGATTTCCTGTCTCCCGTTGTTTACTTAGACGGTGTAGTATGTCCCGAATAACAACTTTATTGTCTAATAAGGGACTCTGCTATTTTAGGTCTTCCTGAGCATCATTTAGTCTTCTTCCAGCAAAGCTCTTCCCATCTCAGCAGAGACCTGAGTCTCAGTCAGGTGGTACAATTGCTTTTTAATGAACTCTTTCCTAAGTAACAGCATTACATGTGAAATACCTTGTCCTGTATTATTAATGGACCCCCGAACGAAAGCCACAAAGACGTTGAGAAGTTTGCAATGCAGAAGGGGAGGGGGGCAGAATTTATTGCCAGTTCAATGCAGTGCTAGTTAGCAGCCTTTGATCGTATTTATTCCCCTGCAGAGCTCGGGGTAGAGCTGCTGTGAGCTACAACCTGTGTAGACATTCCACCAAAATCTGCCTTAGTTATTTAATGCCCAGTCTGACTAGTAGAGTTTAGCATAGTGACAACTTCCTCAGAGGGGGACTAGGGAGGTTGGGGGTGGTGATACTTTACAGCCCGAGAAACTAAGCATTAAGATAGTCAAGGCCCAGCTCTCATTAGCTGAATGGTAGATTTTTCTAATTAGTTCTTTCTACAGCAATTAGCAAGGACCGTTCTAATCACTTCATGCGAAACCAATCTCAGGCTCTCGGAAAGAATGCCCTTGGCTTCTCTTTCAAATTGCAGGTTTTTTTGGAATTTTCCACGTGCCCTCTGAGAATGGCATCTGTGGCACACACTTCTATTAAAGGTGAACAGGATGCCCAGGGACGTGGGAGAATAGCTGACCGACGTGATTAGATAAAAGCGGTCGTCAATGTCCCGCTTTAACCAGTCTCTCTGCCATTGTTCCTGCCATGGTGAAATAGAGAGGGAGAGTGCAGCAGCCATGCACAGTTTTGCATGGCCGCCACTCCATAGGCAAGAGAACGTTTTGTGTGTTAGAATCAGCATGCATTTGAGGCCTGGGGCTGTGGGGCTTGATTTCCCAGCCTCTACAGGACCCCAATGCTAAGGACTTGTATGTTCCATAACTATACTCTTAACCTCTCAGCAGAACTTCCGGGATGACATGGCTGCAATTGTAGTCAGAGCCCAGGTCCTAGCAGTTGCCTGGAAAGCCAGGTTTGGCCATCCATCTTGAATGGTCCCAGTAGAGATAAAATGGTGACCTGCAGAAAAGGGAGATTTATTTAATCTGACCATGTTGGGAAGAGGGAAAAAAAAATCCAATGGCACTCCCCCACCCAAATTCCATCTTTGGGGTCCTGACATGAAGTTTGGGTTTAAATAGAGGAAAGGAAGTATGCATAACCATACTGAGCAGTCTTGGACAAGGAGTGGTTCTGCCCATAGCTTACCCTTCATGGTCTCAGCTCCAGGCTCTCCTATGCAGTGGTCTGACAAGTTGTCAGACTCTGTGAAGTCTCTTCCTGGGAGACAAGTTCCTCCTTCAGTCAAGCTTCAGTCTTTCCTTTTCTTCCTGGGGGAATTCCAGTTCCCTGGATCTGTCTCAGTAGTCTGACAGCCAAAAGGAGAAAGACAAACGTGTCTTTGTAGAATGTCTTCACTCCTGGCAAGATGGTGACGTCAAGGAAAGTGTTACATCTTCATCATTTAATCCACAGGTCACAGGTGACCACTGAGCAACTTAGCGACCCTGAGAAACTAAACTTTTCTATTCCTCTCCATTTTATATTTAGTTGATCCGAGTGACTGGTGACTGCAGTAGTAGACGTGTAGGTGTACCGTTCTTGTACCCCTTCACCACAGCTGCATGGCCACCACGACTGTCGTCTTTTGTTCTCTCTTGAACTTTTTCTTGTGCTCTGTGGAAGTCAACCTAATGCTTGCACTATTCACATGTCATTGTGTGTTCTACCAAGGTACTGCTTTATTATGAAGGGGAAAAAGAGAGGCCAGGGAATAGCTTGGCAGATCAAGTGCTTGCTGTATACACTTGAGGAGCAGAGTTCAGATACCCAGCACCCAGGTAAGTCTACCTGTAGCCCCAGGGCTCAAGAATTGGAGCAAGTTGACTAGCTAGACTATCTGAATAATTTTGCTCTCAGTTCAAGAGAGAGAGACTCTGCCTCCATCTGTGAGGTGAAAAAGAATTGAAGAAAACACTTGGTCACAATCAACATCTGACCCACATGTACTCATGCACCCACAAACACATTTACCCTCACACTTCAGAACATGCATGCACACCACACACACAAACACATGATATAAGTAAAGAAAAGGCAGAGAAGTCCTTGCAATCTTTTTTTTAAAGTTGCCAGAGTTTTGCTTTTGTCTCTCAAAGGAGAGATGGGCAGAATCCGTCTATGTCCACCTGATAATGGGACCTTCCAAATCTCACTGGTAGAACAATATTGAACAAGTCTCCAAACACCTAGATGAAGTGTATGCAAATGCATTCAACAGCCTCCCCGTGACGTTTTAATTATAGTTAATTAAACAGAAATGGAATATTTAATCATCTTCATCAATAATGTTTAACAAATATTTTAACTTTGCTCATGGTCGTTAGTGGTGCTGTTGTAGAGCTCTCCAGTTCACGCTGAGCCAGTGGGTTCCCAGCATGCATCTTGCAGCCAGTCTGCCCACCATTCCATGGCTCCTTTTGGTCTCTGAGACCCTGGAAGTGCTACTGTTTAGGGGAGACTAGGAAGAGCCCCTGAGCTTGTATATCCCCTGGAATGCCTATTGATGTACTCAGGAAATGCTTGGTAATGCCTACTGTGCACTAGGGACTTTGGTCGTCTCTGGGAATGCACAGGAGGGAAGGCAGGACTGGCGTGTAGATTACTTGTAAGAGATCTTTCATAGCAACATTAGAGACTTCATTTTCAATCATCAGAACAGGGAAAAAAAAGGGCCACATCGTCATTGAAACCTCAAGCCACTGACACATAGCTAATGATAGCAACATACAATAAATGGTATTTCTGAGGTATATAGTGAGATATGGAAGAAAACTGGAAGATTAATACATTATATAGTGGCATGGAAAATGGCCTTATATAACCTTGTTTAATAAAAATGAATAAATAAAGCAAAAAAGAAAATTGGGCTGGTGGGCTGGAGAGGTTGCTACACACACACAGAGAGAGAGAGAGACAGACAGACAGACAGACACTCTTACAGGCTTTGACGATTTTCAGGGTCTAAATGTAGACAGAGCATTCATATTGAGGGTTGTGTTATCAGGCCTGAGATTCTCAGTGAATATGGAATGGCTACTCACCCCATGTTTCTGACATGAGGCATGGCTGGTTTGAGCACCGGAACCACGTGGTGAGTTTTGCAGGTTCTCAAGCCAGGATTAAGGTGAAACAAGAGAGACACCTAAGGCACAGAATTCAGAGAGGTGCTCTCTTTGAGGGTTGTACAAGTTCAGTGCTGGTATTGACAGGAGCTTAGTTGTGTGCCTGAGGCACTTCCCTTACCTTGTCCTCATCCTGACCCTCAAACAAGACTGTGATTTTTGTGCAGAGAAGGGCTCAAAAGGGATGTGTATGGGGAACATACCCAGGTCAGTACTGTAGATAGGGCAAGAGAGAATGTAATGAGACTTACAGGATACAGCCAGAAAGATGTGGGAAGGGAACATGAAAGACAGGAATGAAAAGAGCCTGACTGTGCTGCAACAGTACTCCAAGAATCATTTCTTGAAACATGATTAATAAAAGCTCAGAGACTGATATTGGGAATCAAACTGAAAACCAGTCACTGGCTCTTACCTCTATCTCAGTCGAAAATAGTGATCCTGCCTCCAGGAAACCTCAGAATGAGACTGAGACTGAGAGCTGTCTCCTCCCATTGTATAATCCTCTCTAGGGCTGGGATTAAAGGCATGCACCACCCTGTTCCTATGGCGACTAGTGTGGCTACCAGGATTAAAGGTGTGTGTACCACTGCCTGGTCTGTAAGGCTGGTAGTGTGGCTGTTTTACTCTCTGATCTTCAGACAAGCTTTATTTATTAAAATACAAATGAAATGCCACTATAATTTTCTGTCCTGAGCTTGGGATTTCTGCCCTGTCTGCTAGAACTATTCAGTTGACTTCATTTTGAAAGAGTTGTGTAAGAACTGTAGTTTGAAGAACATGCGTGGACCAATAGATGTACTGTGTCTGCTGGTCTTACGTATTCAGAGAACTGCTGCCTTGGTGGTTCTCAAAATTCAGTGACCTTATTTTAAGAGATGATCAACACAACTTAGAACCTTTTGAGGGTTAGGAGACATTTTAGAGAGTTTATCAAGGATAAGCAAAGATGACATTTGGCTAACAGTATGTCCCTACCCTACAAAACCATTTGTTTTGGAACAAAGTTTTCCCACTTGACAAGTTTAAAATTACCAATGCTGCTTAACACTCCTTCACATATCCAAACCTTGGGATGATTTCTGGAGGGACTCTTGCCTTCCCAGGCATCCAAGAATACGTTTATCTTGGGAAACAAATAGAATGTCATCCTGCCTCTTCGAGTTGTCTGCTGTTCTCTCTTATAGTGTGCTGCAATGGTTCTAACAGGCTATGTACAGGGCCAGGTCTGTTGTGCCTTTGATTCAAAAAAGTTTGGAAACAGTAAGCATATGACTGTTGGTGAACTATTCTGAGCTTCCTGAGTCCTCATTCTCTGTGTCCAGAAAACATTGGGAAATGCATGACATTCACAGAAGTAACCTCAACTAAATTCAGTCCCCATGCCCTGGGAGTAGAATTATACACCCTATTAGTGGCATGCCTGTTAAAGACCATCTAATACAGTTTCTGTCTGTGCAATCTTCTAATAGCCTGTCCACAAACAGTGCTTGGGCTGTGGGTTTCTTTGACAGTCAACACACAATAAGAGAGACTCTGTCATTGTTGGCCAGGCTCACTTCCGTTTCTTCTACATGCCTTTCTCAGAACGAATGTTTTTGATAATGTGTCCTGATTTCTTTTGTGTGTGTATGTATGTGTGTGCCCATGTGTTTACCTGTTTGTATGTGGGGGCAGAGGTCAGTCTTAGATGTCATTCTTCTCTCACCATTCACCTTGGCTTTTGTAGCAGGGTTTCTCAGTACCTTGGATTTCACCAAGCAGGCTAGCCTGACTAGTCAGTGAGTCCCAGGAAACCTGTGTCTCCCCCTTCTTGGGGTAAGGATTAAAAATACAGACCATTACACTCAATATTTTCTACATGAATTCAGAGGATCAAAGTCAGTCCTAGGGCATTCAAGACATCCCCAATCCTACGGATCTGCTATTTAAGTTTTATGTGTAACCTCTTCAAATCAGTTCTTTAACATCTCCCCACCCTGATCTCACTCAGTTCCTTCCTACAGGCGTCAGTCCTATCTTGACCAAATTGAAGCCCCTCTGTCCCTATAAGTCACCTTCTTTCAAGGCACTTGATATGTGTGGCCACTCCTTTGAAATTTTGTTTGCCTATTGTACTGGCTGGCTTTGTGTCAACTTGACACAAGCTAGAGCCATCAGAGAGGAAGGAGCCTCAGTTGAGGAAATGCCTCCATGAGATCCAGCTGTAAATAGTGATCGATGGGGGTGGGTACAGCCCATGGTGGATGGTGCCATCTCTCGGCTGGTGGCCCTAGGTTCTAAAAGAAAGCAGGCTGAGCAAGTGAGGGGAAGCAAGCCATTAAGCAGCACCCCTCCATGCCCTCTGCACCAGCTCCTGCCTTCAGGTTCCTACCCTGTTTGAATTTCTATTCTTACTTCCTTCATTGATGAACAGCAATGCTGTAATGCAAGCTAAATGAACTCCCCCCCCCAACTTTCTTTTTGGTCATGGTGTTTCATTGCAGCAATAGAAACTTAACTAAGACACCTATGATCAACTAAGATCCACAAATATTGAATGGAAATTTTCTTTAAACAATAACAATTAATAGGTTAAAGCTGTATGCTGTCCTGAAAAGTGTGGTAAAAATCTCACATAGTGCCCATCCCAGGTGCTCAGCCTGTGAGTCATCCCTTTTCTCCAGGGAATTCACTGTGCATATCATTGCCCTTTTCCTAAGCCTAGTCCCCACACCCCATGAGTCACTTTGCTGTTTTTGGCTATCAGGCAGATTGTCCTGGAATGCATCTCTTGTACCCTGTGCCAAGATGCCCACGGCTTTGCCTTCATTCCGTCACCTTAGGTGTGGTGGTACTTTGTCACTGGAGTTGTTAGGCTTAAAACAGACATAATAGTGGAATGCAGAGAAAGGAGATTTATCAAATGCGGCTGCACGGGGAAGAGGGACAGAGAAGTCCAGTGATTCCTGCCACCCAGCCCACCTTTGGCTTCTTATAAGAGATCTATGTGTGCACAAACTTCATGCGGAGTTGAGCAGTCCTGGTTAGGTGCGGTCCCACCTACTGTGGACCCATGATTGTCTCAGCTCCAGTCTCTCCTGCTAGGTAATCTTAACAAGTCCTCAGAGCTGTGTGAAATCTCTCTCCAGGCACCAGGCTTCCAGCTGCTTCTTTCTTACTACTCCTGAGGAAATGCTGGTTTCTTAGAGCCCATTGTTTCCCATAGTGGTCCGATAGGCAAGGGGTGGTTTTGATTGTATCTTTTATTCCTGCCATGGCTCTAACCGACTTAAACCATCCTTCACAAGAAGGGAGCATATAGTACTGTAGGGGAAAGGCTAGGTGGGAATGTCCAGAGAGGCAGAAAAATCTTATGAGACAGATCAGGTAACATTTATTATAGTAAAGTATTAATGGTTATCTGTGTCATTAAAGTGATTATTGTTGTTAATCTCTTACTTTGGCTAATTAATAAATTAAGCTTTGCCACAGGAATATATGCATATGGGAAAATAGTCTACCTAGGATCCTGGGCGACACAGATGCTTTCAGACGTGCTCTGAGGATCTTCGCAGGCATTTCCCAAGCTAAAAGAGGAGTGTGCTAGGGAAGTAGGCTAAACCTTTGTCCTTCTTATTGTGGTGGGGCTGGAATGGAGGTGATATCCTCCTCCTCCTCTCCTCTTCTGCTCCTCTTCACCCTCTCCTCTTCTCCTCCTCACCCTCTACTCCTCCTCTTCCTGTGTTCCTCCCCCTCTTCTTCCTCCCCCTTCTTTTTTTTTCTTCTTCCCCTCCTCAAAATTTAGGGTGAAACTGTCTTAATCAGGTCAGTTCTCTCCCCAGGCAGCAAACCTTTTCCCCTTGCCTATCTGAGCTACCCAGGGAACGTCTGCTTTATTTTAGGACATAGTCTGGAAACTTGATTACCTTCAGCTAATACTTTCTGTTTAAATCAACTTGCACCTCCCACATCATCTTTACCTTTAAAATCTTTGGCCTTTGTTGTGTTACAGTGAAGCATTAGAGCACAGTCCAGGCCCCAAAATCAACCCCTGGGTCTGTTATCTGCACACATGAAGCTTCTGAGGTCTGTGTGCCAGTGAGTATTGGTAAATAGCTTGGTAATATTGAGCCCAAGGACATCAAATCTGCCCCAACCATATCAAAGATGCATTTACTCACGTCCTTCCCAGGACATAGCCTGTATCTGTGCTTATCTGGGAAGTCCCGCTCACTATGTTCCCTATGTTCCCCTGCACTAAATTCCACACTGCTGTTCCTCCTGAATGGCTTCCTCTGTGTCCTGCAGTCCCACACAATCTACTTGGATAGGTAGTAATTCCATTTCCCGTTGTTGTGTTACATTATGTGATCAAAAAAACTTAAGGGGGTAAGGGTTTATTTGGGCTCATGGTGGGGAAGGCAAGGCCACAGGACTGTGATGTGCCTGGTCACATGGCATCTGCAATAAGGAAACGGATGCTGGTGCTCAGCTCATTTTCTTATGGGGAAAAGGTGAAGTCCTGTGTGCATTGGTGACCTGGGCACAGCATTATGAAGGACTCCAGTCACATTCAGGCAAGTGGTAAAGTCTTGCCCTAGTTCATGTGTGGATGTTGGTAGTATATACAGGAAGTTTTGACCACAGCTTCCTCCTCGGGGATGCTTATGGCCTGAGACCGCTTCCTTCCAGAAACTACTACTGAGATTAGCTAACCGTGACTCCTTACTCCGTGATATATGCTGGATGCCCTGAGTGCATCTCCATCAGCATGCACAGCCCACTCCCAGCTTTCCTGGGCTTGGATCTGTGTGTCTGTCCTTTCTTGATTCCCTCATTGACCCAGTCAAGTTTCAAGGACCCAGCCACATGCGTCTCAGCAGTTTCTCATTTTTATTCCATTCAGGATGCCAGCCCATGAGATGGTGCCACCCATAATCCATGTAGGTTTTCTTACTTCAGTGAACCTAATCTAGAAACTCCCTTACAGTTAATGCTGAACGGCTTGTCTCTTAGGTGATTCTCGTTCCTGTGAAATTGATAATCAAGGCAGTATTAAGTATCATGGTAGTTAAGATCTAACCTAGGTCTTTTGTCCTCATCCTCTCCTATAATCCCTCTAAGCACTCTGTGAAGTAGATACACCATTGCCATCCTCTGTCTCACCCACCTGAGGTTTGACAATGTGAAGTAGCTCACCAAAGCAGATGTCACACGTGTCCTCCACTCACTGACCCTCTCTTCTCTAGCTCCAATTCCACGCTGTTGACGAGGGGATCCTAGAGCAGCCTATAGGCTTATTGATTGTTCTACGGCTTGGCACACAGCAAGGCAGGTCTAAATCAGGCTTGAATAATAGAATTTTCATGAGTGATTAACATAAAAGCCAGGATTTAGAGATTGAACATTGATTGTTAAAGGATAAATGCTATTTGGAGCATCTTACTGGATTTGATTAAAGTGAAATTCAAAAACCATCACAAAGATGATTATTTAATAGTGGAAGTATACAGACATTTTTTTGAGGCTCAAGTCATTGCCACTCCTATGGTCATTGTCTCAGGGCGCAAAATCAGAGTGTAATTGCCCCTTAGAAAGTCGGAGGCTAGTACCTTCTTTGACAGGCTACTGTGAGCTTGGTTTTGCTGTAATGTAATCAGTGTTTGAAGACTATGGTTTTGTTTTATGTTGTTGTTTTTTCTCCTGCCTTCATATTCTTGTTCATAATAAAATTTGGGGATGGAGAGACAGAAAAAAATAATTTTGTATTCCCCCCAGAGCCTCCAGAATCAAGAGAGGATTGATTTCTGAGTAAGAGTGGGGTAACGTATCAGTGTAGCTCTTTTGGTATAGTGCCTGCCTAACATATATGAAGTCCTGAGTTTGATTCCCAGCACTGCAGAGCACTTAGCCTGGTTGTGTATACAGGTATAATCCTACAAGTTCAAGGTGTTGTGTCTAAATAGTGAGTTGGAGTTCCTACCTGAGTCGAAGTCTAGAGAGATGCCTCTGTGGTTAAGAGTATGTTCTGTTCTTACAAGCGGGCTGGAATTTGGTTCCCAGCACATATATTGGGAGGCCCACAAGCTCCTATAGATGCAATTTAGAGGATCCTATGAGTTGGGTCTCTTAACCTCTAGGATGCTAATAATCAGGTCCCATTGCAACTGTCATACCCAGGGAGTGTATGCTACTCTTTTCTGGAAGGCAAGCAATTATGAATGAGCAAGCAGAATGCTGTAGCAATTCTGTTGTCACTAGAGGTTAGATGGGTTTCTGTTTGGAGGTGGAGTCACCAAATAGGCTGGGTTGGAGAAGCTTCAACAACTGGATGGGAGGAACTGGAGCAGAACTAGCATACTGCACGCAGTGCTGAGGCTCATGGCCAGGCACATGGGCTAGGTGAAGTGTCCTAGAAGGCAAGCTCCAGAATCCCACAAGGTAACTATTTATGAACTGTACAAATCTAAAGTGTACAATGTGATGTCTTATTGGGCACATGAGAGTAGATTAGAGGCTATTTGAGATTTCTTGTGGATACTGTCCACTTATTCCTGAAGTGAGATGGTTTACCTTCCATATTGACCTTTTGGGATGTAGTGAAGTCCCCTAAAGTCTCCAGAGAACATTAATTAACTCAGAAGCCTTATACATATCCTAGGTCTTTAGTCTTTCTTTTATATTGATTTATGTTATTTTATATGGATGTGTTTGCCTGCATGTGTTTGCAACGTTGAGTGTACCTCATGCCTGCAGAGATCAAGAGGGTGTCAAGATCTCTGGAATGGACATATCAGATGGTTCTGGGAATCAAACCAGGATCCTCTGCCAGAGTATCAAGTACTCTAAACTGCTCAGACATCTCTCCAGTTCCATGTTTCTTTTCCACTATGGTGTGTGTGTGTGAGTGTGTGCGTGTGTGTTAGTGTGCGTGTGTGTTAGTGTGCGTGTGTGCTCACACATGTGCTTGCACAAGCTATGCTGTACATAGGTTCTTTCAGTCTACCATGTAGGTCCCAGAGATAGAACTTGGGGTTTCAGACTTTCTAGCAAGTTCTTTTACCCTGCTAAGCCATCATGTTGGCCCTTACAAGATCTTCTTTTTTTCACTGACTTGAAAACATAGAAGGGAGAAAAAATACGAATCAATAAATGAGAATGACATTTTTGGCTGACAAAAATTCCTTTTTCTATAATTTTTTAAAGTCTTCAATTATTATTTTTATTCTCAGGGTGGTGACTTCAGCCTCCCCTTGTAAGGGCCTGGAAGCACTGCAGGAGGATACCTTTCCGGTCCCTTGAAGAAGGGAGGCTGGGCCCTGGGCGCTCCAATGGAGTAGAACCCCCTCCCAGTGCTTTCCTCCCTGTACAGCGCTCCCCACTCCCCACCATTCATAAAGGCTCCAAGTGGCTCAAGAACAGGAAGCACAGCCTTGAGCCTGTCAGATCCCCACCCCCTCCGTCCCCCGAGTCTTTCCTTTGAGCACACTGAAAGCCCAGCTTTGGCGTCAGGAGACTGCATGCCAGCATCTGGTGTTAATATCCACTGTTGACATTTGGCAAATGAGAACATGAGCTATTAGGAGAGATGTTTGCTTGTACCTAATTAATGTCCCGTTGTATCCCTTCTTGTTGTCAGCTCCACTTCCCCCTTCCTGGCTTGGCATTTCATTTGACTGACTAACTTTAAAAGTTAATTATTTCTCTGTTGAATGCTAAATGCTGCCTTTTTTTTTTAATGCCACGACTCAGTGTGAATTATTGGTTATCGAAAATAAAACACAAGAGCCGAGCAATTATCAGCTCTTCACCTGCAGCCAACGTTCTTGTACCTGATCACTTCTGTGAACACAGAGCAGTGTTGCTCAGGTCTGGTAATATGGACGTCTCTCGGAGAGGTTAGCTCCCCCTCGTAGTGTTCCCGTGCTCACCTACCTGCTTTGTGTGCAGGGCTGATGTGAGATCCTGCTATGTCATCCGATAACAACAACCTCTGACAAGGCCAGGTCTTCCTAGATCGTTTTTCTTGAGTCTGCAATCACTGTTCAGAGACGCTTGGCATTTCCGGTGGGCTCAGAAGTGAGGAACCTACACTAGAGTCAAGTCCAAGCAGCTATCTTAAAATGTCTGTCTCCATTGCCACCGGAACCTCTTCATGCACCTTCAGATACAGTCATGGAGTGATAATAAAGTTTTCACTAACAGTTACTCTATGCCAGGCTTTGTTGCTGAGTTTCCATGGTCCTCTTAGTGTGTGCATGCTTGTCTTAAATTTGTAAGTCAATTGGATTGTTTTTGTATATATACATTCATGTGTTTGAAAGTTGCATGGAGTTCCCCATGCATATATCTGTACTTGAGTACAGAGACCAGAAATGGGATGTCTGGTATCTTCCTTAATTGCGAAGAATTCAGTACTCAAAAATACGGATTTTATGACATTTTGTTTATTTTCTGTGTACAATTGCATGTGCACACTTTCCCCTGTTGTCATCTTACCAACCTTCTACCTTATTTTTTGACATGGTCTCACTGAGCCTGGAGCTCATAGAATTTGGTTAGACTAGCTAGACTTGAGGACCACAGGATCCTCCTATCTCCACCTTCCAAGATGGAAGGTTATAGTGCGTGTTGCTTCACTTGGATGTTTTTATTTCTTTTTGATTTTTCGAGACAGGGTTTCTCTGTAGTTTTGGGGCCTGTCCTGGAGCTAGCTCTTGTAGACCAGGCTGGCCTCAGACTCACAGAGTTCCGCCTGCCTCTGCCTCCTGAGTGTTGGGATTAAAGGCGTACACCACCTTTATTTATTTTTGAATGTGGATTCTGGTGATTGGCATTAGATCTTCCTGGTTACAAGGCAAACACTTTACTGATTGAGCCATCTCCCCAGCCTGCATCCTCTTTCTTTTTATAATCCTGACCAATAAAGACTTACAACTTTAAAATGGATAATTTAAGTCACTAAGAATTTGAGTAGTTCATGTATGATTACGTGGCAAGGAAATGATTGGCCCATAGTTAAAACAGACTTACTATGTTCCCAACAGTGACCATGGTTCACATATCATAGCTGAGCATATTGAGATGGGCTGTTGGTATAAAATACACACCAGAATACACACGGTGCATCCTAGGCAGTGAATTCATCGTATCTGCCCTTGTGTCAACTGTATGCTGAGGTGATGCTTCAGATACATCACTGAGTATCGAAATGATATTTTAGTTATATTGTGGTATTACAGAAAATGGACTTTTTTTCTGGACTGAGAACTGAACCTAGGACCTCTCACATGTTAAGCCCCTCCCCTCACTGAGGGACTCTAGGCTGGGGGATTCTAGGCAGGGGCTCTACCACTGAGTTACATTCCCATCCTAAATGTAGAAAATCAACATGCTTGTTTTCTATTTCTATTTCAAAGACCACTACAGAACATTTTCTTCTAGCGTGCTTTTTTTTTTTTGAGGTAAGTCTTGTTTAGCCCAGACTGTCTTCATTCAGACTTGTTCTATAGCTTCAACTGCCTTGAACTCCTGACGCTCCCGCCTCCACCTCCTGAGTGCTGGAATTGCAGGTGTCTATCACTGCATTATAAATCTCTGATTCTGAATTCTTGAGGGACTAGTGTAACTAACTTCTGACCATTCGTTCCTTCATCCTGATCATTTCATTTCCAGGAATCAGCTTTTAAGTCCAAGTTCTTATCTAGCGGCTGTGGAGATGATCCAGTCAGTAAAGTGCTTTCTGTGACCTCATGCACGAGGACCGCAGTTCAACCCCTAGGGTCCATGATCCATGTGAACACAAACAAAGTGCATGGTGGCACATGCTTAGCATCACAGTAGTCAGGAGGCAGAGATCAACAAATCCCTGGGGCTCACTGCACCACTCTAAGCAGTAACCCTCGTTCCTAGGGAGAGAGCCTGCGTCAAAACAAGGAAAGGAAGGAGCCTGAGGTTGAAAGGTGTGGACCGAATGTGCATATGCACATACCCCGAGACACAAGATGCCCATGCTCTTACAACTGAGTCTCAAGACCTAACAGTTGGCCTCTTCTAATATGGAGCACTACACCAGTAACATGTTACAAAGTCACATGACCAGCAGGAGAACTACCCCCACCCCCAGGGCCATCTACACCAAGTTTTTCTGTTCTTCCAAAGGTGTATCCAAGTGATGTCGTCTTCCAGAGAGCGCCCTCCAGCTGTGGTTCAAGGTTCTCCTTTGCCCTCTCTTCCAGTACCTACCCACCACCCTGTGGCCCATTTCCCTCTAGATATGCCTCTGGTTGTGTTCCCTGCTGCAGGACCCATCCTGCTATAGGCTGTTTTGGCACTAGGCCAGTCTGCCTTCCTTGCCTGTGAGAGCAAAGTCCTACCAGCATTACCCTCCACCAGGGATCTTGGAGAAGCTTTACGGCTCTAGCAGGTACTCACAGCTGATATATGACACTAATATAGGGTTCACTTTTATTCTCCACCTAAAAAAAGATAGATTGTTCCAAGTTTAGACAGGCTGTAAAACCATGTGCTTCTGGAGCCGCACCACCCTCCCCAGGGACCACTCTAATTGCTTTACATCCGTACAAAGGTTCCTTGTAATCGGGCTTTTTGCCTTCATTTGTCTTCTTTTCAGCCTCTTAGTAAAGACCTTAATTGGTCTTGGTGGGGCTTTTTTCAGTTAGTGCAACTATACCTTCAGGGCTGAACAAGCAGCAGACACTACCTGAGGGGAGAAGTGGGGGAGATGGGAAAGACATCAATACTCCTTTACCTTTCAGAGTTTAATTAATGTTCTCAGAACAAGGAACGGGCAGAAAGAATTTCTGCTCCTCTGGGACCCTGCTACAGATCAGACATAACTGGGGTTAGGTGGAATTTTCTAGATCTCTTTCCCACTTCAGTCTCCGTGAACACTCATTAGCCTCTTAATTGTCTCACAGTAAACTGCTGTATCAGGTTTCCATCCATCCATGTTGGATCGACTTGCCTAGCATCAGTAGGCTGAAGTACTGGGGGATGCCTGTGAAGGGAAATAGCCTCTAATTTCTGTTTCTTAGCTACTAATTATTTAATAATACATTTTATTGCCTATTAAAATGTGGCATAACTTGCTTGTCAGCAAAATGAGATGGAAACAAATCGTTTGAGGAGAAGGATAATTGGCGCCTGTGCAGATGGCTTTTGCCTGAAGTTGGGTTGGTTTTCGTGGATGGATTTCCTCACCAGGTTTCTCCGTTCTGTCCGTGGGTTGGTCAGCGTTTCGAGGGCTTACTGTATTACAGCCAGTTGTTGCGTATGCCATACACACTGGGTTATAGACCATAACGGCAGGCGTCTGCTGTGTGGGTAACTTTTTTTCTTCCCCTTCCTGCCCTCTCCACCCCTAGTTTTAAAAGACGCTAGTGGATTTTGTATCACACTGGAAATCACCTTATATGCTGGAGAACGCTCCAGTAGAGACATTGTTTAAACAAAGGGTGTTTTCATGATGGTTGGAGTTGGTCAAAACTTGTGGGTTTTCATCTAGTTAAAAATAAGAAATCCTTGTAGGAAAATTGGATCAGTCCCCAGTTCCCTGGTAGAATTTCACAAAGGTTTTCCTGTCGCTTAAGAGTGACCCCTTAAGGAATGTTGCATAAATTCCAGAAAATTGCCCCCCATTGAATCCTGGAGGTACATTAAAAAGCAAAGGGGGCACATTGAACGTGGGATAATTTGATGGCAGGATTAGTTTATGGGGTAGAACTGAGGGATAGAGTGTTTTAGGCTTAAGTGGGAAAAGTCAGCTAGTGTTTGCAGCAGGCCTGAGAATTTTCCAGGTCTGTGGTCAGGAATGTTTTGGAGGTGCTAAAGTAGGAGGGAGCCACTTTCCACATGCCACCCCAATCTAAGGCCAGACAGGGCAGCATGCCAGCCTCAGGCAACTGCAAGCATGAGGACTTGACTTCACATCCCCAGGACTTGTGTAAAATGCCTGGTGTGTGGCATGTGTCTTTGACCACCATGCCAGGGAGGCAGATACAGGAGGATCCCTGGAACTCTCTAGCTAAATCGGGAAGCTCTGGGGACAAGTGAGAGACCTCTTCCTCAAAGGGAGGTGGAGCATGAATGGGGAAGACATTGAATGTCGAAACACACAGAACATGCACATACACCATGTGCTCTTAATTAACTCATTCATTAGTTAGACACAGTAAAGCTATCAGTAATGTCCATCACTACGTGTTTTAGATACCATCCTCCCATCCCTCTCTGCTTTGGAAGTAATCTCTTTGTCTTTTGGTTTGCTCTTTTGTGCTCTGCCTA
Organism: Dicrostonyx torquatus; assembly: GCA_028555095.1. NCBI lineage: Eukaryota > Metazoa > Chordata > Mammalia > Rodentia > Cricetidae > Dicrostonyx > Dicrostonyx torquatus. The sequence goes on from JAQHUG010000111.1 coordinate 4,743,552, forward strand.
CACCAGACTGTGTTACCTCTCTGTCTGTTGTTGTCATAGGCAGCAGCACTTCTCCCCACAAAGAGCAGGACTCTCTTGACTCCAACTTCTATGTGTACTGAGCAAGTCTTGTTCTGTGTAGATTTAACCTAAGGACAGTTCAAAGGGAAAGTTAAACATAGCTGAGATGATTATTAGGGAAACCCAGCTGAGTTCTTCATGAAAATACCAAAACCACAAGAATTCTTGAGAATCTGGAGAGGGCCGAGGCTGATGTATGCAGACTTCGGGGCTGCACTGCTGGGGCTCTGTCATTAATTGCTTCCATCTCCATTCAAATGGCTCCTTTCAGCATCACAATAAGTTTTATCCTGATGACAGTAGGGGATGGTGAAATACTTCCAATAAAACAAGAACCAGATCATCATGGGGGCCAGACCCTGTGAACCCTTTGGACCACCCTTTCCTCCACAGCCTTTCTCATCTTCCTCTCCATCCTTCACTCTCTTCTCCCATCATTCTGCCTCTAGCATGTCCACCCTCACCAGGGAAGCTAAGCAGAGACAGAGCAACAGTATACACTACAATTCTGCAACAGAAAAGGCATCAGATCCTGACATGCCATCCTAGGGCCCGACATTTAAATGTTTCTTTTCCAGGAAATTTGGAACACCACTTTCAGTCTCTGTGAGTGCATCTGTTCCCTAGTATTCTCATCCAGGAGACACCCATTTAAAGAAGCAGGAGCAGGCTATGGAGATGCCTCAAAAGGTAAAGGGCTTGCTTTGTAAGTATGGGGACCTGAGTGTGGATTTCCCCAGCACCCCAGTAAAAACTGGGCACAGCGGCGTTTTATCTGTATCCTCAACACTGGGTAGTTGTGGGGAGTAGAAGTAGTCAGATTCCTGGAGCTCAGCAGCTGGGTTTTGTAGCTGAAATAGCATGTTCCAGGTTTTGTAAAAGACCCTGGCGTAAATAGTAAAAGTAGAATGCAGTAGAAGAAAATATGTGATAGTAACCTTTTGTCTCCTGGGGATCCATGGGTGGTGGTGGGGTCATGGTCAAGTTGGTGGCAGTTCTGTGCCATTACCTGTGATGGTGGTGTTTCTGCCAGTTGCAGAAGAAAGCGAACTCCCTTAGAAAGCACTCGTCTGCCTATAGTGGGAAGAAATGCACTTAGCTTTTCCATTGTGCAGCAGCTAATAGGCATTTATTTACACAATGGAAGTTAGTTTGGTGTTTTATTTTATTCTTTTGTTTGGTTGACTAGTTGCTTCATTGCTTATGAGACAGAATCCTATGTATAGGCTTCTTCTGGCCTTGAATGCTTGGTATAGCTGAAGATGACCTTGAACTTCTGATCTTCCTGCCTCCACCTCCCAAGTGATGAGATTATAGGTGTGCACTCCTCCATTGTATTTGTGGTGGTGGTAGTATGTGTATGACCCTGTGCATATGTATATGGGTGGGGACACATGTGGACTTGTACATGTGCCTAGAAAGTTCACATATGATGTCTTTCTTGGTCACTCTCCATGTCATTTATTGAGACCGTCTCTCTCTGAATCTGAAGCACATCAGTTTGGCTAGTCCAGGTAGCCAGTTTCTCTCATGAATCCCATCTCTGTCCCCATATGACTGTATTATAGGCAAGCTGACACACTCATCTACCGGCTTTTACATGGGTGCTGGGGTTCTGAACTCAGGTCCCCATACTTGGACAGCAAGTACATTACTGAGAGAGCCATCACCCCAAATCCCAAAACCGTGCTTATTTTTATTCCTTGGGCTCAGAACAAGCTGAGAAGTTTATTCACTACATCTACATGTGGCAATGGGAGGTTCTAGGAAGTGTGTTTGTGTGGGATGGGCACAGTGGAGCTCTGCACATAGAGGAACTTGTAAGAGGAATTTCTCTTTAAGGCTCCAAGTGCACGGACTGCTGTTTGTGCCTGACATCAGCATGGTCTTAATAATGCAGTGTTTACTTATTTATTGATCAGACCAGTTAAGTGGTAAGACATGAGAAAGGGGGCACTATTATCTGGTAATTGACCATATTGGAGAGTTAAGTGTTCTGATGAGGAACTGTGTTTAACCTTCCGATAAGATAAATTTGAAGATAATGCCTGCTTTGGTAATAAGCCCAAGATGCTAAGAAACTTTATGCCCCAGTTACACTAAACAATGAAGTTCTGATGATGGCCATCTTGGTATTAATAGCCAGATGCTTCTGAAAGTCATTGGGAAGGAAGTTACTTATTTTTCTCATTGGGGTAGAGGCAGGCAGGTAGAAAGGGGCAGTGTTGGGCTGCTCTGTCCAGTGAGCCATTCATTCATTCATTTATTCATTCATTAGTTCATTTGGGAAGGATCTTCCATGAATGAATAATGCCTGTGACCACAGAAAACCTTAAGTTCTAACAAAATGATTTCCAGACTTGTATTATATGTAAATCTAAAACCAAAGGTTACCCAGCTCTTCACTTTCCTTTAGATAGGCCTCCATTATCCCAGGTTATCTGAGGATAAACCTGGAACTTGTGATCTTACTGCCTCTAATTCCCAAGTGTTGGGATTAGAGATGTGCAACCCTGTATTCAGTTTATATAGTGCTGGGGATGGAGTTCAGGACGTTGTCCTTAGCAAGCACTCTACCAACTAAGCTATATGTTTGTAAACATAAAGTTACAATGAGTCTAACCATCCCCACCTCTGAGTTCTTTCCCTGAGAGCTGAGTATAGTTAGGTACTTCTTCTCCTAAGGGCAGATCCACAGGTATCGTGAGACACCACACATGATGCAAGAGAAATGACAAGGCTGATGTGCTAGAATAAAGGTAGTTATAGTTAAGGCTTCCTGCAAATGTCTTTAACATATATTTTTTGGATGAATAGCCACCAAGGAGAGGGGAATTGAAAGCAGTATGAAAATCCAAGAGACTGCACCAGTGCAGGATGTCCTGCTTGTAGCCTGGTGGGACTACAGTTTGGAATAGCCGTAGATATGACACAACACAAATTATTACTTTTTAACTTTCTGTGACTTGATTGTACAGTTCTCTAGCATGCATTTTGTAAGCAACAATGTTGTATATAAACGTCATACAGAATGAGTGTATTTGTGCTCTGGAATAGGGGCAGAGATCAATGAGAGGTGGGATTTTTTTCCTTTCCTAGTAGGGTAGCCTTGGGTGCTGCAGAGTACGGTGAGAGTTTGAAGATGGTACTGCCTTGGCTTACATTAACTGTCAACTTGACACAGCCCAGAGT